>JAASGX010000450.1:0-21328 GCA_023334415.1 Phytopythium chamaehyphon | reverse complement strand
TGAGGCTGGCAAACCTTTCAGGGCTTCGCCGAGCGTGGAAGTGGTTGCAATCGGGATCTTGACCCAGAGTGCATCGCGGCGGTAGTCGGCCGTCCACTTGGCTCGGAAACCCCAGCAAGTAGCCTTCAGGACTTGTTTCGGGGCGACCGTGACTTCGATCCACGACGCTTTCGCACTTGGAAAGTCTTCTTGCGCTGGAACTTTGGTCTTGAAGGAGATTCCCTGCTTCGCTTGAGCCCAGCGCTGGACAGTTGTGGTCGTAGTCACCGTCTTGGGCCCACTTCGAGCGCTCGACGACGCAGGTTGGCCTTGGCCTCGACCTCGACCTCGGCCTCGGCGGTTATTTGACTTGGAGCGACCCATATGTGGCTTGAGAACGTGGACGCTTGGCTGGTTGAAGGCGAATAGAGGAATGGCGAGCTTCCATCGCGGTTACAGTGCGCAAGGCTACACCTTACCCTACTTCGCAACGCCACACCTACCCCCATACTTCACCATCACAACCTGCAATTGGCTGTGCAATCACACCGCACTCGCTAGCATGCTACAGGTGGTATGGAGCTTCGATGCAACCACCTCCTCCTCTCCATCGGTTGCACGCAACTCATTCGCACGCCAACCATTTCGAGCCGCACCGATCGTTCCGAGAACAACGCATTCCCTACCCCCATGCGCTTTGTCACTAAAATGTCACTAACCAGAATAGCGTGAGGTGCTTGTCAACGTAAAGACTTCATTGCTCAAAAAGCCGCGGATCGTGCGTGGCGGCGATGCCTCGGCGCAAGCCCAGCGACGTGCGGCGCCACGCGCAGCAGCTCAAGCGCCAGCGGCAAGCTCTAGACGAAGCCAACGACCTGCTGCTCACGTCACGCGAAGCTTCGAATCCAATTGAGATCGTGGACCTCACGGGAGACGCGCCGAGGCTCGTAAAGAAGCGGAAAGGCGGCGAGAATCCACGCATCAGCGCCAGGAACGCAGTACGAGATGGAAACGGAGTGCTTGTCAACGCTGCGAGCCGCGCGCTGAGCTTTGTGCTGTCGAGAGAAGACCGCGATGGCAGCGAGTGGGACGACGCGCTGTGGATCAAGCTGCCAGTGCGACAGGTGGACCGCGATACTATTGACGAAGCTATTGAGAGCGGCGGCGTTCCAGCCAGCAACGAGTTTGTAAAGCAAGTCGCGGCTGCGATCCAGGAGAACCAGGACGATCCTGTGGGGTTGGAGCTGGCGGCCAACAGCCAAACGCTGACGATGGTTTTACTGGGAGAAGATGACATTACCAAGAAGGCGACAGCGCTGACGTCGAGGGATGCGTTTCCGGGTGTGCACGCGACGTGGTTGACCTTTGTACTGGACCTGGTCGAGCGGAAACTGCTTACGCTTGAGCTGGAGCTCATTGACGATGAAAACTCGTCTCGGCAGATGCTGTGCTGGAGTGCAGGGATTTGTTGGCGCACCTACAATCTGCTCTGCCAGACGGGGATCGGCGGTCGGGCGATGCTGCCTTTAGCTCCGATACCACGTAAAGGACTGCACATGAGCATGCACCGAGTCATGTTGTGGCTGCTGAAGCATTCGTGGTCACCATTGGCGCTCCAATGCTTTGGAAGACAGTGCTCATACGATTACAGGGATGAAATTGAGTTGCTATACAACCGGTTCGTTGGCTACAACGAGCTTGAAATTGAGAAGATCGGAGCTCATGCAACAACTGCGATCTCAGACTTGCACGCAAGAATTAATGTGCGAAAGCATGCTGGGCGAGATGTTTCAAAATTTGATACCGCGATTGAGCGCGCCAATAATCGCTACCACAAGATCAGCGGGAGCGATGAATCCCTGCTTGTCCCTACGCTACGCCCATACCAGCAAGCCGCCGTATCGTGGATGCTTGAACGTGAGCAGTTCGGCCTTGACTCACAAATTACAGGTCCGACAAGAGCGATAGAGTTGAATGTGACGTTTTCAGAAGCCAAGCCCTTTCTCAAGCTCCCCAGCAGCCTGACATACGACCCACATTGTGCTGCTTTCGTCGATTGGTCCGCGCCAACGTTTGAAAGCGCACAGCCGCGCTTTTATGAGGCTAGCAGTGTGTTTGGTGGTATCCTCGCAGATGAGATGGGTTTGGGAAAGACTGTCGAGGTGATCTCTCTCGTCCTGTGCCACCCCAGCCCGAGTACGCTACCTGCTCTCCTGGAGGCACGAACAACCATTGAAGTTGACGACGCTGAACATGAAATCAACGATGCAAGGGTGAAGCCAGAGATGGTGATGGATTGCATCTGTGGGACCCAGGACGATCATGAACTTGGGCTCGTATGCTGCGATCTTTGTGGGACGTGGCACCACCAGATCTGCTCTGGTTATGCAGCGACGTCAAGCCGTCCTCACGGTGTATGGACGCTGGAGTCGAGTCCTGGCAGTGAAACACCATTCGATTTCATGTGTTTTCATTGTCAAATTCGCGATCGGCCAATGTTCTCGAGCAAAACGACATTGATTGTGTCGCCGGAGTCAATTCATGACCAGTGGGAGTCCGAGATCAAGCGCCACGTACGCTCTCCTGAGGCTTTGACATTGCTCCGATATCCAGGCGTCAAGGAGCTTCGCAACAGACTTCGTAATCGACCAAGTGCAGAATGGCAACTACTTTCAACAGCAGGACTCCAGCTCTCCACTTACGATATTGTTCTCACAACGTACGAGGCTCTCCAGTCCGATATCTATTACCTCCCGACCCCAGAAGGTCGAGATCGTCGGTCGAGTATGCGGCAAACGCGGAAAAAGTACGCATTTATCGCATCACCGCTCGTTTTCCTCGAATTCTGGCGTGTCTGCATGGATGAGGCTCAAGTTGGAGTTGAAAGTACTACTGCAAAAGTTGCCCTCACTATCGCACAGCTCCGAGCGCGATCTACTTGGGTTGTGACCGGCACTCCGTTTTCAAAGTCGAGCTCCATTTCAGACCTCTTTGGGTATTTGAAGTTTCTTTGCGTCGAACCATTCGCCAGCGGTGACGAGGCTTTCTTCCGTGGGATCGTTGCAGATACCTTCTCGAGTGGCGCGATCGATCGCGTTCTAGACCTCATGCTGTGGGACGGAGTGAGTAAGATAGAGTGTGGCGAGCGAAGACGAGACGGTGGCGGTTTGCTGTGGCGAACGAGCAAGCGAGATGTCTTAGATCAGCTACATTTGCCCTCGCAACGTTCGGTTATGGTTTGGTGTCGCTTCTCCAAAGTCGAGAGGCACTACTATGAGCAACAGGAACGAGCAATTGTGTCGCTCGTTCGCCAGCGCATCAACTTGAACCGTCAACCAGAAGGTGATGCTGCCACAAACGCTGTGATTGACGGACGAGATCGCATTTGGCACGATCTGCTTGAGCTGCGCAAGATTTGTTGTCATCCACAAGTTGGCAGCAGATTTGGAGTTGTTAATGGGTCTGGGGCAATGACACTAGGGGGTCGGCGCCTTGCCACGGACGCTGTGCTTACAATGGACGAGTTTCTGCGTGAGTTGATCACCCGCAAAAAGCGTGAGTGCGAAGAAGCTCAAAGAAAGCTTGTTGCTGCTCGCAACGGTCTCGCAGCTATGCGTCTGCTGCCAGTCTCTACCGAAATTCAAGACGAAGAGGTGGAAATGGGTGCTGCGGCAGCTATACAGGAATACCTAGCAGCGATCGAGTTGGTGCAGACGAATTGGCCACTGTTCCGAGCCGACTTGCTTCCTCGACTTCACATCCTTGAGAATCTCGCGCGCTGTTGTCGCCAGCACTTCAACCTCGAGGCAACCTCGATAACAGAGGTAATCGGCAGCGTCGATGCTATCGACTTTAGCGACAATAACGACTCTCCAACGACACAAAATCCCAAGGAGAACCATTTATTGCCGCAAACACCTACGCTGAAGGAGAAGCTGTCGACTCTTACAGATAGGGGCAGCCTAGAAGCAATTTCTGTGACGTCAGAAGAGCGAAGAGCACTTCAGCTAGAGCACTCTCAACTTGAGAGATCCGCAGCTGTGATTCGCGAGTTTTACTTGCTTCAAGTAGAGAATTCTCATGCCGTGTCCAAGCGCAACTTCAAGGAACTACAATCGAAAGTCATATCACAGATAACGAGCAAGAAACACACTACTAAAAGCAAGCCATTGCTGTGCACCGTGAACGACCGTGATGCATGGTGGAGCGACGCTCTTGCACTCGTCGAGCAAGCAAATGATCGCGAACATGCTGATCGTCTGGTTGCGCGGATTCACGCACGCTTGGCTGCATTTGGAACCAAGTGGTCCTCTCGCTTTTGTGGTCAGCTAGTGAGCTGTAACACTCTTCGCCTGCAGTTGCTCATGGAACTTGAAGAGCTCGCAACCCGTCGACAAGCAGTTTACACGGCGCTTAAGAAGCTCAGCGTGGCCTCACCTAGTCGAGAGCAAGTCCAGCGATCAGGAAATTGTCGCAAGTGTCGCGATAACGGCACGGGTCCAATTTGTGATCATTGCAAGCTGTACAAGGAGCTAGATGGATATCGCCAGCACGTTCTCGGGATTGATCGGACTGCTAGCGGCTCAACATTCGTTGCCAGCGGCATGAATCTGATGAACGACGATGACGACGACGACGACGATGATGAGCAAAGCGAGCATTACGCGTCCGACAAGGGAGCAGTGACGTCACCTTTGATTGTTGAAGTTTTCAAGGAGATCGCGGCCAGTGCCCGTGTAGTTGTGCGTAGCGAAGGCCACAGCCAAAACCGTTTGTCTGAAGATTCCCATGGATTCACGCCCGACGATATTTCGGCACGACTACACCGTGAAACTGAATTGTTTGGTCTCATTCTCCGAGAGTGGAATATCGCCAAAAAGCTCTTCCATGCTCAACATCAGCGGCTTGGTGCTCTGGATGAACTCGAGATGGCAAGCTCGCAAATTCGACTACGAGTCGATGGTGAAGCGCGCAAAACGGCGACTGAGAAACTATATATTATCGATGCATTCGAAGTCCCAACGAGATTTGCAGAGCTTCAGGCTGATCGCGCGATTGCCGATCAAGAGTTGCGTGACACGCTTTCGCAACTGCGGTTTCTACTTCAGCTTGCTTCCGACAGCACAAAGAAAATGCATGATAATGTGGAGAGCAGTAGTTCATCGACATCTTCGGCGCGGGAGTGTGCTGTTTGCCTCCAGGAAACGAACGGCACACGCGCGATGCTATTGTGTGCACATTCATTCTGCCGCAAATGTGTTGAGACCCTCGCCAAGAGGCGGAACGGGTTGACAGTCAAATGCCCGACTTGTCGGCACGTTACGCCTCTTGTCCACGTGACAGTCGTCAACGAGCACCAATCGCCAGTGTCACGACCGATTTCAACTACGCCAAGCAGTGGAAACGGTCTCGGGTCAAAGATGGATGCGCTGCTTGATTGCGTGAGAAAGCTGGTTGACCGCGACCCAGGCGTTAAATGTTTGCTCTTCTCGCAATGGTACGACATGCTTCGGATTGTGAGTAGTCGACTCGACCATCGAGTTGACGGACTTTCATGTTTCGTCTACTCCAGCAAGCGCGAGTTTCCAATGTTGTTGCGCGACTTCAAGACATGCCCTCGAGCATGTGTCCTTGCCCTTCCGTTTGCAATCGGTGCCAATGGTCTGAACATAGTTGAAGCTACCGAAGTGTTGCTCGTCGAGCCACACTTAAATGCAAGTACAGAGGCACAAGCTATCAACCGAGTTCATCGCATTGGCCAGACGCGACCAACTCATGTGCATCGATTTATTGTGGAGACTACGGTTGAGGAACGGATTCACTGGCTCGGAAAGACCCGTCAGCAGCTAGCTCGAGCTCGACTCCACAGCAATGAAGAGGAGCACAAGGAAGAGGAGGAAGACGACGACGACGACACGACGGGGGCAGTTGGAGGGGCTCGGGCACAGGCTGAGAAGCTCACTATTCGCGATCTCCATGTGTTGCTGGATGGCACAACATCGCATTTTCAGAATGGCAACTCGGAAGTTGCAATCGAGCCTTCCGACCGATTTTGGCTGGTGGAGAAAATTGTCCACAACACCAAACCAAAAAGTCGCGACGAAGCATTTCGCTTTAGTGAGCGTCGGCTTGCTATGGATGCTCGCGACCGCGGAGGCGATACTCAGCGCAATCAGCTTGAGCCGACGACACGTCTATTCGGTCGAGATATCCGCTTGTTGATCGCTGATGAGTTACTGGGCCTGCCCTCAGTTCTGGAAAACGAAGGAGAACGAGATCTTGTAATGGAAGAGCTAGTCGCAGTCCACCGCGCGCGAGTCAAGGAAGAGCTGGCAACTTGGAGAGTACACAGTCAAGTGTAGTTGGATGTTTCTCTCTCGTTGTTGCTGCTGTAACGCAGTCTGAAGACCTTGATAGTTGTGAAACCTAAGAGATCACTGTATGCAAGCATGAATGTAGACGAGTTGGCATACGTTGGTTGTGGAGCTCACTACTTTTTCACACAAACTATTCATTCGCGCTCGGTTCGAAAGTATGTGCACGCAGAATGGACGCCGATTGCGCGAGAAACTCGTCGCCCTGCTCGATAAACCCTCGCCACTTCATCACCTGGCCGAGTTGCATGAGTGCCTGCGCCTCTGTCTTCCAGTCTCCACCCTGCCTCGCTGCAGCCAGCCGCTTTTCCAGCTTGTCCTGCTCCACAATCGTGTCGACAGTCGGGACGTCCCGCTTGAAATACTGGCTCGTGCACACGGATATTTCGTCATCTCCAAGACTCAGGAGGATCATAGCATTGCTCATGAACCTACACGCTTGCGCTCGGTGATGTACACGTGCCGGTTCATCTGCTTGCGCGTCAATCAAGAAAATGTAGCCATCTTGTAAATAGCTTCGACTTCATTTGTCCCAAGCCAGAAACCCACTCACCGCCTTGGGTTTCTGCTGCTGCGCGCTCGCAGGCGTCGTCATCTCCATCCACAGCAACTGGAGGCAGCAAAACCTCACAGCGCTCAAGCCCAGGCAGTTCGCATTCGCATGCTCCATTGCGTCACGCCCACATTTAGCTCAGAGTCGGTTTCGCGACCAAAAATAGCATTATATCGAAATTCAGAGTATCATATCCATAACAACAGGTGCGACACCCCGTAGTCGTTTCGCCTCAACATCATATATTGGAGGCAATCGCTCCCGAAGCGCGATCTTTTGACGCGAAAAGCCGCACGAAACGTAGCTCTCCGCTTTTGACTTGCCCCCAGTATACCCGTCCCCCTGGAAGCATTGAAGCCTCCAAGCTCCCCAAGGCCGCCACTCGCATTTGCGCAGCCCCAAGAAGATCCAGCAAGCCCCACCTCCTCACCAGCCCAGCCCAGCCATGAGCTCGGAGGACGCGCCGACGCCGACGCCGACGTCGCCGCCGTCGTCGCCCAACAAGCTCGCGCAGAAGATCGAGAGCGCGCAGCAGCAGGACGCCGAGATCGCGGGCTTCCCGGCGCTGACGGCGGCCCACCGCAGCCTGATGGCCAAGCACCTGACGCGCGAGCTGTACGCGCAGCTCAAGGACGCCAAGACGTCGGCGGGCTACACGCTGGACCGCGCCATCCAGACGGGCGTCGACAACCCGCACCTGGGCGTCGGGCTCACGGCGGGCGACGAGGAGAGCTACCACGTCTTCAAGCCGCTGTTCGACCATGTGATCGAGGGCTGGCACGGCTACAAGCCCGACGCCGTGCACAAGCGAGACATGGACCCGGCGCACGTCGCGGACGCCAAGCTGCCCGACGAGTTCATCGTCTCGACGCGCATCCGCGCGGGCCGCAACATCCGAGGGCTGCCGCTGCCGCCCGCGACCTCACGCGCGCACCGCAAGGACGTCATGAACCTGCTCGAGAGCGCGCTCTCGGCCATGGACGGAGACCTCGCGGGCAAGTTCTACCCGCTCAGCGGCATGACGCCCGAGGACGAGCAGAAGCTCATCACGGACCACTTCCTCTTCCAGAAGCCCGGCGGGGGCACGCTGCTGGAGGCTGCGGGCGCCGCTCGCGACTGGCCGTCGGCGAGAGGCATCTTCCACAACAACGACAAGACGTTCCTCGTCTGGTGCAACGAGGAGGACCACATGCGCGTCATCAGCATGCAGGACGGCGGAGACGTCGGCGCCGTCTTCGAGCGCTTCTGCCGCGCTATTAAGAACGTCGAGGCCAGCATCAAGGCTAAGGGCCGGGAGTTCATGTACAACGACCACCACGGGTTCATCGGCACGTGCCCGTCCAACCTCGGCACGGGTCTGCGCGCCAGTGTCATGGTCAAGCTGCCCAAGCTCAGCGAGGACATCCACCGCTTCGAGCACATTTGCTCGCTGCTCCACCTGCAGCCCCGCGGCTCGGCTGGCGAGCACTCGGCGTCGGTGGGCGGCGTCTACGATGTGTCGAACAAGCAGCGCATCGGCCACTCCGAGGCCGAGCTCGTTCAGACCATGGTCAATGGCATCAAGCTGCTCATTGCGATGGAGCAGAAGCTGGTTGCGGGCGAGTCCATCGACGACTTGATCCCGAAGGAGCCTGTTCCCGCGGTTGTGATTGAGGCTAGCGCAGACGAGAGCGGAGCTGGCGCGGCCTCGGCCGACATTTTGGTCCACCCGTCTAGCGAGAGCAACTTCCCGCACTTCACGCCCAAGCACCGGAGTCTGATGGCCAAGCACCTGACGCAGGAGCGGTACGACCTGCTCAAGGACCGCAAGTCGTCCAAGGGATACACGCTCGACCAAGCGATCCAGACTGGCATCGACAACGCGCACTTGGGCGTGGGCATTGTTGCCGGCGATGAAGAGTGCTACGAGGTCTTCAAGGAGGTCCTTGACCCCATCATTGAAGGATGGCATGGATTCTCGCCCTCGGATACGCACCATACCGACATGGACGTGACCAAGCTGGTGAACGCGGACCGTATCGACTCCAACTACGTGCAGTCGACGCGAGTGCGGTCGGGGCGTAACATCCGCGGACTGAGTCTCCCACCTGGAACCACTCGTGCCGAACGACTCGAGGTCGAGCACTTATTGTCTACGGCTCTGGCGACACTCAGCGACGAGCTCAAGGGCAAGTACTACCCGCTGAACGGCATGACTCCCGAGGAGGAGGACAAGCTTCAGAAGGACCATTTCCTGTTCCAGAAGCCGGGCGGCGGCACTCTCCTCACGGGTGCTGGCGCTGCTCGTGACTGGCCGAGTGGCCGCGGCATCTTTCACAATGACGAGAAGACGTTCCTCGTGTGGTGCAACGAAGAGGACCACATGCGTGTCATCAGCATGCAGAACGGTGGAGACATCGTGTCGGTGTTTGCTCGCTGGGTCAAGGGCGTCACGGCTGTCGAGGAAAGCATCAAGAAGAACGGGTACTCGTTCATGCACAACGACCACCTCGGTTTTTTGGGCACGTGCCCTTCGAACCTCGGCACGGGTCTTCGCGCCAGCATGTTCGTCAAGCTCGAGAAGCTTGGCGCGAACCCGCACGCGCTCGAGGCCGTGTGCGCTCCGCTCGGACTGCAGCCGCGAGGCTCGGCGGGCGAGCACTCGGCGGCCGTCGGCGGCATGTGGGACGTCTCCAACAAGGCGCGGATAGGCAAGTCGGAGGTGGAGCTCGTGCAGACTATGATCGACGGCGTTGGCAAGCTCATCGAGCTGGAGAAGGAGCTCGAGGGCGGCAAGAGCTACGAGGACGTCCTCGCCTCCGTCGGCGTCACCGTCCCGGCCGGTCACTAACCAGTCGCCACGAACGCGAGGCTACGCGGCAGCAGCATCAACCAACAAGGAGCTGGCAATGAGGAGGCAGCGATCGCAGCGACCTATATGAACACCAATGAAACTGTGGCTTTGATTTGCATTGACACATTGACGTTGAATTCCATTCATACATACGTGCGTGCACCTGCTCACACACGGCAATAGAACTGACGTCCTCATTGCGCTCGACGAAAAGCGTGGGGTCTGGCAGCTTCATATAGCTTTGCTGAGGTCGCGGCTCCAGAGGCGCGCATTGCAGGTACCTGTTTCACAGCGCAACACGCTTCTGTTTTCAGCCATGACGAGGCTCTCGGAATGAATGGGTAGTACGGCGTTCTTGAGCGGTTGAAAGCACTCGGAACAGACCTTGCTAGTGCGAAACTCTCCTGACGGAGTACGGCTGGTGCCGTATTGACGTTGAAGTTGTCACTCATCAATGGAGACAGCGCAACGTCCTTACGCTGTACATCAAAGACCGCATAACCGGCCCGTTCTGTGACGCCCCCTCGCGCTCGCGCTCACCCATCTCCTTTTTCAACGTTTCCATTCGCTTTGCACCATGAATCATTTGATACAAGTTAAAATAACATCAATATTGCTCTCCGTATCCATCAAAACGAACAAAGCATCATCTTACACAAGCCTTTCCGTCTAGGCTAGGTCGCCGCCCGCTCACAAAGCAAAGAACCGTCAACACCACAGCAAGTCAAGGCGAGAAGGTCCAGGCTCATGGCGCCCGCTCCCCCGGAGGCTGCCGAAGCCGCCGAGCGCGCCGAGAAGACGACAAGCAGCTCATCAGAAGCGCGAGCCAAAGATCCGTCGGGCGGCGAAGCGGCGGCCGCGAGGCTGCAGCGGCTGCGGCTGGAGCGCGTGCACAAGTCGGTGTTCGGCGTCAGCCACGAGCAGGTGCGCGCCGAGCTGTCGCTGGCGCACGTGGCGTTCGTGGGCGGCGACAAGCCCGTGCGGCTGCAGTGGGGCGACGTGCTGGGCGCGCACCTGCTCACGGCGAGCGGCGAGCGGCTGGCGAGCCCCGTGGACGTCGAGGCCGTCGCGACGAGCCAGCACTACCTGCTGGGCGTCTTCGCGTGCCCCACGCGCACGCGCAAGCCCGGGACGGTCAAGAAGCGCCACCTCATGGAGTGGTTCTTCCGCTTCAAGGGCGACCAGATGCAGGACGCACTCGAGCTGCTGGCGCTCGTCAACTTCCTCGCCGACCCGCGCTCCCTGCCCGCGATCGACAAGGCCGCAAGCGTCGACGACATCGTCGTAGAGGCGCGCGCGCCCAGGAAGTACCTCGTGCTGATCAACCCCGTCGGAGGCGCAGGTATGCTCGTTTTTTTTGTTGGTTCTTAGGCATATTGAAGTGACATGCTGATGTTTACGCCCCCATGACGGATAGGCAAGGGCGTGCAGACGTATGAGACCAAGGCGGCGCCGATCTTCAAGTTCGCCAACATCGACGCGACGGTCAAGCTGACGGAGCGCGCCAAGCATGCGCTCGACATCATGAAGGAGCTCCCGCTGGACACGTACGACTGCGTCGTGGCCGTGGGCGGCGATGGTAGTCTCTACGAGAGTGAGTTTTTTTCCCCCGATGATCGTTGAGTGCTATGAGTGCTTACTTCTGCCATCTCTATCCTGACAGTCGTTCAGGGACTTATGCAGCGCGAGGACTGGAACAAGGCGATCCGACAGCCGATCGGTATCATTCCCAGCGGTTCAGGCAACGGTCTCGCGCACACAATCGCGCACCAGAGCAAGGAGAAGGGCAAACCGACGAACGCGGCGTTTATGCTGGCCAAGGGCGTCCCGCACAATCTCGACATCACGTCGATGCGCAACGGCAAGGATACCACCTACTCGTTCTTGTCGCTCGAGTGGGCGTCGATTGCGGATGTCGACATTGAGTCGGAAAAGATGCGTGTGCTCGGCGACTTGCGCTTCACGGTCGCGTACATCAACCAGCTTCTGTTCCAGAAGAAGGAGTATGCCGGCAAACTGTGGTACCTGGACGAAGACGCTTTCAACGGAGAGGAACCACCGCACTACTTTGACGTGGCGGACCCCGAGTCAAACAGACGACCAGTCATGGATGTGTTCGATAACCCCGAAGCATTGAGTGCTGGTGGCAAGTGGAAGGAGATCGGTGACCACTTCCGTCTTGTGTGGGTCATGAACATCTCGCACGCAGCCGGCGATGCTCTTTTGGCACCCGGAGCCCAGCTTGACGACGGCTACAACTACATCACTTTTATTCACGGCGATCAATCCAAGAAAGAGCTGCTTGGGATGCTCTTGGCCATGGAGAACGGCGAGCACGTCGACAAGCCAGGTGTTCAGCACATCAAGACCAGGTGGGTTGCTTGTGAAAGGGAAATGTGTGTTTACTATCAATCTAACAAATTGAATGGTGTCTGACACAACAGAGCGTTCAAGATCCAGCCCGAACGCCCCGATGACCTCATTTGTGTCGATGGCGAGTTGTTCGACGGGCCGTACCTGGAGGCACAAGTCCATCGAGGCATGGCTCGGGTCATGACGATCCCAGCATTTGTCAAGAAGGCGTAAGATCTCGTAGTCAGCGTGTCGTGCGATTGTCGTTACTATATAAATGCGGCTACGGTTCCTCGAGCGTTCGTATCGGCAGCTTTTATTAGCTGCTTGCTTCACAGTTGGCTTTCACTGCGCCTCACATATGCAGCGAAAATGGGAGGCATGATGAGCTCTCCGGTGCCCGTGCCGGACGAGCGAATGCTGGCGATGATCGCCAAGCTCCATCGTGAGTCTCGGAGAAAGCACCCATGATTGTGCAGGTGTCTAACGCCTTGTCGTCACCAGTCACTGACAAGGACCTGCGCGTGCTCTACGGCAAGTTCACCAAATACGACAAAGAGGTGGGAAGGATCATCTTGGGTGTGATTACCATGGTGATAGAGTCCACGAACTGACTTCGAGCGTCATCGTGCCACAGTGAGCAGGCGTTCCAATCCCCGCTAATGATCCGAGTCTTACACTTCTCGACTTGATTCACGAATGCAGCAAGAGCGGGACGATCGACCGGACCGAGTTCTACAAGTCAATCGACGAGAAGAACTCGGAATTCGGCGATGCCATCTTTGCGCTCATCGGTACGTTGAGGCAGTGCGTGATGCCATTGTGAGAATACCCACACGGACCCTTTGCAATTATCCTGTAGATGAGGACAACAGCGGCGTCCTCGATTTTAGTGAATACGTCGAGGCTCTCGGCAAGTTCTGTGTGCTGAGCAAGGAGGAGATCCTCAAATGTAGGTCTCTTTGACTGCATCCAGTTTTTCCAAATGTAATACTGATCCCATCACGCGCAGTCTGCTTCAACGTGTTTGACGCCGATCGGAACGGCACCATCGAGGGCCAGGAGCTCAACCACCTGCTGGAGATCCTGCACGACGGCGAGGAGACGAGCAACATGAAGACGGCGCTCAAGGCCTTCGACTTTAATGGGGACGGCCGCATCGACTTTGCCGAGTTCAAGCAGTTGAACGCGCAGTTCCCGAGCCTGCTGTACCCCGCGTTCCGCATCCAGCAGAACATGCGCATCTTTACCATGGGCGAGAGCTGGTGGAACAAGAAGGTCGCCGACCTGCTCGCCGAAAAGGCCGAGCTGCAGGCTCGCGAGGCCGCGCTGGTCGCCGCCGCCGAGGGCGCGAGCGAGGAGGCGCTCAAGGCGCAGCGCGAGGCCGCGGCGCTCGCCGCCAAGCAGAAGCGGCAGGCGCAGGCCATCCGCATCCGCATGGGCTGTCTGCAGTACAACTGCTGTCCATGCCGGCGGCACCTGTACATTGTGAACGACACGACCGCGGGCGCCGCCAGCGACGACGACAGCGAGGACGAGGAGGAGCGGCTGCGGCTCAAGAAGAAGGCGCTGACCGCGTCCACCGCCAAGAAGAGCAAGCGCGACAACGTCGTCAAGGCCCCGCGCAAGCCGCTGACCCAGGAGGAGCGCCTCGAGCGCGCACGCAAGCGCCGCCTGCGGGATATGCAGGACCGACCTACGCGCAAAGATTAACGCTTCGTGCGCTTGCACTGCTCACACAACATGGCTACGTTTTTTCAGGTGGACGTAAACAGAATGTGATTCGTACTATTCCGTTTAGGTTGTGAATCTGGCAGTGGGAGTAATCAAAATTAGAAAAAGTAAACCTAAGCGAAACAATTGCCATCATCACCTGGGAGCCTCTGATATCGCATCGATTACTGTCCATGCAACGAAAACCTTCAAAAGAGCATACGCGTTCATCATTCCGTCTCCAAAAATACCACCATTCCCCTGCAGAATGCTTGTAAAGATCCAAATCACGGTGCGGTTGGAGGCCACACATCTTAATTTTCGTAAGCAGTCAGATCAGCACCGCATCGCAAATTTCGCAGAACACGGTGGCATCGTGACGCAGGCTTCTGCCGAGAACACCCAGCCAGCATCGCAGGCATTCCTCAAGCTCAGCAGCCGCCTCCGAGCGTCGCCGTCACCAGTTCTCCTGGCGGCTTCCGCGCGCTCTGATCACGCTCCTCACATCGCCCACGGCCGCCAGCCCTTCACACAGACAAACGCGCCGACAGAGAGACCGTCGAGAGCGTTACGGGCTCTTATCTCAGCGGCGGGGAGCTCCTCGCGACTATTTTTTATTCTCCCATCTCCCTCTCTTCCCTCACGTTCGACGCCTGGAAGCCCATGCCATTCTGCCCGTCGAGCGCCCCGCAGCACATGGACGGCGAGCGCCCAGCTACAGCCACAGGTGCAGGTGCAGGTACAGCTCCAGCCACAGCCATAGGACCCGCGGGCCTGCTGCAGCAGCTACACCGGCGCGTGCGCTCGCGCTGCTGCCCGAACGAGAGCGGCGCCTCCGAGCGGACGACGCCAGCGGTGCAGGCGAGCGTGGGGTCCGTGGGGCTGGCGCTCCCGTGCCTGCTCGAGTCCTGGAAGCGCCGCATCGAGTGCATGAGCGAGGCCGAGGGCTCCGACGCGACCGACAGGAGCAGACCGCGCCACGGACAGCACCGCGGCCTGCACCACCACCACCGGTCGTCCCGCTGCCACCGCCAGCGACATCGGGATCGCTCGGCCGAGGGTTTTCCAGACAGCCTGGCACCTCCAGAAACTTCTTCAAGCACAGGAAACGAGACACAGCAGCAGCAGGCAGCGCCGCCGGCCCAGCCGCCGTGCTTGTTCCGAGGGTTCGAGCTGCCCAAGCTCATGCACCCGCGTCTCGAACGCCAGCGGGCGTGCGCGTCGCTCTCGGGGATCTGGGGCGTCGTCATCTCACCCCCGTCGTCTCCGGAAGGTGACGGCCCAGCGCCGACCACCAAGACCTGGAGGAGGTGCCACCCGTACTGGAGAAGCAACGGCGCCCCGCCGTCGGCTCCGTGAGGCTCTCTTTGCCAGGGTACTATTTACCATGATTAATGATGGCTCTAATAAAAAATCGGCGAGCACAGCGCTCCATGGTGATCACGGAAGCCCGCGCTCCAGAGCCTTGACGACTTTTTCTAGTGACGCCCGAGTCGTGGCTTCCAGGCCCTCGGCTTGTGCACAAACACGCAGCACGTCGTGGAACTCCCGTGCCTGCTCGCGACGCGCCATCGTCTCGGTTTTTAGAGTCTCAACTTCGTGCAGGAGAGCGCTGCATTTCCTCTCCGCGACCGAGTAATACCGCTGGAAAAAACCCTGGATCAGCTCCTTCTCCGTGGCTTGCCGCTTCAACGTAATGGGGGAGACGCCGCCAGGAGACGCACTCAACTGCTCGACACCATTTGCAGAAAAGTCTTCACGCCTTCGCTTTCTGCTGGGAGACGGAGTTGGTCTTGCTGAGGGTGACCTCCGACGGTCAGGAGAAAAAGTACTAGAAGCAGACTTGGCTGCTTGTGCCTGAACGAGCTCGTTGTACTGAGCTGTAACAGCAGCCAGCTTCTCTTCAAGCGCTGCCTTGTCGCCTTGGAATTTGGTGATTGCCAGAGTTTTCGTCGCTGCCTCTTCCTGTGCGCGCTTCAACATGTCGTCGACCTTCGCTGTCTGCTGATCCGTTCTGCTGGAAGCCTCTTCCACGAGCTTCAGCTTTTCTGCTAGCCTCTCCATCTCGCTCTTCATCTGCCCGCATTCGTCCACCAGCGACTCTTTCTCCTTGCGGAGCGTCTTACACTCGTCCAGCAAATCCTGGTTTTGAAACTTGAGTCCGAGCACCTCGTCGTTCAGCTTGGAGTTCTTCTGGGCTTGCCGCCGCATCTTTTGCCTCGCCTCGTCCTTGAACTTGAGCAGCGCGTCGCGCTCCTCGAGCAGCTTTTGGCGCTCCTCGCTCTGCTCCAGAGCGCTCGCGCCCAGCATCTCCTCGTGGCTCGCCCTCAGCTCTGCCAGCTCGACCTCCTTCTCTTTCTCGTTCGCGCGCTTCTGCTGCAGCTGCGTTTCGAGCTCCAGCACTCTGTCGTCCAGCAGCTGCCGCTCAATGGCCTCGAACTCGTGCAAGGCCTGACGGTCTTCGAGCGCCTTCCTGGCGAACGCGTCGGCGTTCCGCTGCTTGAGCTCCCCCCACTTCCGCTCCATCTCGGCCTCCTCCAGTCTTTCTGTCGCTGCGCGGGCCTCGACGCCCCCCACAACGGCCCGCAGCACCTGCGCGACCTGCTGCTCCTCGACTTTGGCCACCTGCGCCTCCAGCAGCGCCGACAGCGCCCCCAGCTCGCCCTGCCACGCCGCGCACCGCCCCACGAACGCGTCGACCTGCTCGCCCGCGCTTCCCGCCGGCTTGCGCCTCGTACTGAGTCCCAGAGCGCCGCCGGCGGCTGCCCTGGAGGCCCCGGCCGACCGCTGACGCTTCGGAGACCGCGGTGCCTCGCCCGAGGCCCCACCGATGCCTCCATGGCCCGCCGTTCGCGCCCGCTTGCCGTCCATGACCAGGTCTTCCCGCCCTCTTGCTTTTCGCGGGTTTCAAAAAGTCGAGGCCAGCAGTTTTCGCGTTAGTGACATTCCGTATGGCACTGAAACGAAGGTTTCCTCCATGTTAAACCGCACTATAGTGACATCGAGTCACTCCATTGAAGGTTTCCCCGAAGCGACAGCATCATTTCCTCTTCCCGCCTGTCTCCTACGTTCCTGGAAGCTCGAGATGGCGCTGGCGGACGCGTCGAGCCCGGCGGTGGTGGCGCTGCGGGCGTGCGCGAGCCTGGCGGCCTGCTACCTGTTCGCGAGCCTGCTGCCGGAGCTGCGCCGCGTGCAGCGGCTGCGCGACTCGAGCGCGCTGCCGGCGCTGCCGATCCTTGCCATGCTAGCCAACTGCGTCAGCTGGGGGCTCTACGGGCTGCTGCTGGGCGACTTTTTCCCGCTCGTGGCCACCAACGCCGTGGGGCTGATGCTCTCGAGCGGCTACCTGGTCGTCTACTACCGCAACACGCGCGTCAAGACGGCCATCCGACTGCAAATGGCTGTTTTAGCGGTGCTGATGCTGGGAATGGTGGCGCTGGTCGCCACCAGCACGGACGCCACGCGGCCGGGCATCCAGGTCTGGGTCGGCTACATCTCCATCGTCGTCGCGGCGCTCATGGTTGGCTCGCCGCTCGTCAAGGCCCGGCAGGTCATCCGCACCAAGAGCACGGACGCGCTGCCGCTCGGGATGATCGTCTCGGGAGCAGTCAACTCGGCGCTATGGCTCGCGTACGGGATTGTTCTGGAAGACCTGGTCGTCATCCTGCCCAACGTGCTCAACCTGGTGCTCGGGGTTTTCCAGCTTGCGCTGCTGGGCGTGTACCGGAAGCGGAAAGCCAAGGGATACGACACGCTGCACAAGCGAGCGATGGCGGTCGACAGGAGCCGCTCGGACAGCGACGACTCGACGATCTCAACTCCCCAAGTGCAGCCAGTCAGTGGGGGCAGCTCCAAAGCCAAAGAGGATGGCATCGAGCTTGTTGTGGCGACTACCACTACCGGGAATCTTTCGCCAAGAAGCCGCAAGGCTGCAGACTTATCTGTGCTGTGATTCAAGATTCTTACTACTCGCCTGCGGCTCCTAAAATGATCGGGACCTCTGCTTGGAATTATTCGCAGGCCAGACTAGACAAGCGCATCATAGCAAGTGTGTTCCATTTTGCTAGGCAATATGGGGCGCAGTGCTCCGTACTACCCTGGTGATGCACGAAGCTGGAGCCTCTTGTGAATGCGCCGCTGAGTCGAACGATATTACCCAACAGCAAGAGAATGTTCGTGGAGACGTTCGAATCACATCACAGCAGCCACAATGGAGAACGCTGGCAATATTTCTGGTGTGGTTGCGCCAGCTCTCTGTCCGATTGCACGCATAACTTGGGACGTATATAGGCTTGGCCAGCTATTTTGCTCTGATTCCAACGTTTTGAGGCTCCGAGGTCGTTGAAACTGCACTTGGTTGAACGAATTCGAATTCCACGACGCCTGCGAAGCAGTGAACCGGATAATTTGTATTGCGATCTGCAATTTTGTTGGGGACTTGTGAGCAGTGGTGACAGCATCTGCTAGCTCACTGCCATAGGATCAACAAGTTGAAGCGGTTGCAAACGAAAATGCGGGTAGCATAGATACGATGCGCCCGGCATGCACGACCTAACATTGTAGTGGTCTTGGGCAACCACTACAACTCGGCGACCACATCTGCGGTTTCGACAAGCCACGGGTCGGATTCCACTATATTTTTGTCGAACAAGAATCTCGTCTTGGGCGGTTACGATGTAGCAGGCCGAAGTCGGTGTGACTCAGTGCACATTTTGCAAGTGAAAGCCCAGATCTGGAGGTGGCGAAGAGACTGGTGCAGAATCCACCAACGATGGCTCCCACTACTAGTGGTCCAACGAGCGGAGATAGCAATGCCTCGGACGCTCGTGCTGCCGAAGCAGTTATCAACGACTACGTAGGTGCGACCGACAGCGTGGCAACGACAAATGAAGGACCTGGTCCACGTCTGGCCGCTGGAGATGTCAGCGAGAGCCTTCCCAAGTTGCGTCTCGATGGCGGTTTGCTAACCACCACGACCAACACTACAGCGGGATTATCTGATGCAGGCTCTAAAGCGGATGGTGAAGTAGATGGTGACGACGATGACGAAGGCTCATCGGATGAAAGCCGTGATATGGTTGGTGAGCTTGAGCACGCTGGACCTATCCGTGAACAATCTTCCTTCCGACTTGAGCGCTTGTCGTCTCTTGACCCGTCAAACCTCGAGACCCTGCTCTCCGGTGGGCTTGATCGCTTCTATGGCAAATGCAAGCATGCTTGGAAACAGCACAACTTGAGCTTTCCCACTCCAGAGGTCCATTTCGAGAATTTGTCATACACTGTATGGCTCAGCAACGAGAGCTCTCTGGACAAGTCGTCAATTGGTGGCTTTTTGCGTGGCGTGGTTGCTCCTTGGCGAAAGTTGCGAACTGTCAAGAAGGTGATTCTCCACCCAATGTCGGGCATGATCCAGCCAGGAACATTGACCCTGATCTTGGCGAACCCAGGCGCGGGCAAGTCAAGTTTCCTGAAAGCACTCGCAGGCAAGCTAAAGTCGAGCAAAGGCTATCGCTCGGTCAAAGGAACCGTGTCGTTCAGCGGACTTCTTGCGGAAGAGATTGATGTCTCCAAGCTCGTTGGGTTAGTTGATCAACTCGATAATCACGTCCCCACTCTGACAGTTCGTGAGACCATCAACTTCGCGGATCGCTGCCTGAATGGACCGCCAGAGCTCCAACCCCCTAAGCTTCGGGAGGTTGCACGACTTCGTACGGATCTATGTCTTCATATCCTTGGCCTTACCAAGTGCGCTGACACCTGTGTTGGCGATGCGCTACTGCGCGGTGTATCTGGCGGCGAGCGTAAGCGCGTCACTATCGGTGAAATGCTTGTTGGCGGTCAGAGTGTGTTTCTGTGCGATGAGATCAGTACGGGACTTGACTCTGCTGCGGTCTTCGATATTGTCAAGTCACTGCGAAGTTGGACGCGCACATTAGGAGGCTCTGCTGTTGTCGCTCTCTTGCAGCCTCCTCCCGAGGTCGTGGAGATGTTTGATGATATCATGATCCTCTCTGAAGGACGACTTGTGTACCACGGCGCCAGAACAGAGATGCTTCCGTATTTCTCGCAGCTCGGGTTTGCGTGCCCCCTGAACCATGTGGAGCCCGCTGAGTTTGTCGTTGACGTCGTGTCGGGCCGTGGCAAACAGTTCCTGTCGCACACGACAATCGGTAAGCCACCTCGCACACCTGCACAATTCGAAGAATGTTTTCGAAACTCTGGTATATTCAAGAGAGCAATGGTGACCATGGAAGACAAGCATCGGCACACTCGCGAGATCAAGAACGAGACCGAGATGCAAAGTGTGGCCCACTTGATCCGAGCTAACTCGAAGACGTCGGCGTACAAAAACTCTTTTTACGCCTCGACAGCTCTGCTACTTGAGCGCCAGCGCAAGATTTGGATGCGTGATCGCGCTCTTGGAGTCAGTAAGATGATTGAGGCGATGAGTGACGGTATTATCTTGGGCATCATCTACCTGAACGTAAGCACGAAGCTGTATCTGCGCATGCTGTTCTTTCTTGTAGCAATCTTTCAGCGCCAAGGGTGGCAACAAGTAACAATCTCTTTTCAAATGCGGCACGTTTTCTACAAGCAGCGGTCGCGAAACTTCTTTCGCACGCTCAACTTCACTTTGGCCGAGTCTCTTATTCAAGTGCCGATCAATTTGGCAGTGTCTCTCGTTTTGGTGATCATATTTTACTTTATGAGCGGGCTAGCTCGTGATGCGAGTTCGTTCTTCAAGCTGTATGCAGTCATTGCAAGCTTCCAGCATTGCATCAATGCATACTTTGGGATGTTGTCGTCGCTTTCCCCTTCGATAACAGCCGCACAGTCTCTTGTGAGCCTCTCGGTCAGTTTCTTCTTGCTGTTCTCCGGAAACATCATTCTGCCTAAACTTATTCCAGAGTATTGGATGTGGATGCACTGGTACAACCCTGTCGCTTGGGCGTTGCGTGCACTGCTGATCAACGAATTTCACGCGCCGAGGTACACAGATGCGGAACGTGTGCAGTTCCTCGACACATTCCAAGTGACAAAGGGCCCTGAGTACATCTGGATCGCCATTATCGTACTCTTTTGCTACTACATCATCTTTACTCTTTTGAACACATTGGTGCTTCGTTACGTGCACTACGAGGCTACCGCGACTGGCGGAGTGAGCCTTGACCAAGGAAATAGTAATGAAACAACACTTGACCTCATGGCTCCGACTACCAAGGCCAAACAGTCAGATGAACTCGCTGGTTCACAGCACGTAGTCGTTGCGGTACCGAGCGGCTCTAATGACAACGACACCACTCATTCAAACAGCACCATATGTGTGCCTGCATACCTCGCTGTTCGCAACCTCGACTACTTCGTGCCCAACCCCGCCAACCCATCAGAGGAATTGCAACTCCTCCACGGCGTCACCGCCCATTTTGCTCCTGGTACCATGACCGCACTCATGGGATCATCTGGTGCCGGCAAGACAACGTTCATGGACGTGCTGGCCGGACGCAAGACTGGCGGACGGATCGT
>JAASGX010000449.1:0-21438 GCA_023334415.1 Phytopythium chamaehyphon | reverse complement strand
GGATGACTTTATGACAGTGAAGCGCGAAGCAGAGGTGGAGATTGCATTGGCGTCAAGAAGACAGGCATGAATGGCTTCTTCGACCGCGACATCGGTGTACGCCTTGGCATGGATGCACTGTTTCCCAACCAACACTCGCGAGTCGTAGGCTGAGGAGCATTAAGTCTTTGACAATTGAAGCATTGTAATCGAAGCACAACGGCTGAACCGGCGCCGGCACTTCGTCCACGCATGCGAGCATTGCTTCGCTCGGCATGCCCATGACCATCGAGGATCCTAACAAAATCGGAAAAAGGATTTCACGCAGTCTGGTTGGCTGAAAACAAGGCTTTGAGCCGACCTGATTGGCCATTTGCAGTGGCTCGGTTACCTGCACTCCTGCGCGGACAGACCTTCACTCCCCGTATACAAAAGCCCCATGAGCGGCGCACACCAAGAAAGGCGGCCGCGCCGCCATGAACGTCGAGGCCGTGCGCCAGCGGCTGCTGGGCGGGGAGCCCGACGCGGTGCTGAAGGAGCTGGCGGAGTTGTACCGGCGCGCGGAGGTGCTCCACACGCCGCAGCTGGGGCGCATCCTGGAGGCGCTGTTCCCGGCGTGGGCGACGCTGCTGCAATCGTCGCTCGCGCCGCAGACCCGCGCGACGCAGACGCACCGCTGCCGCAAGCTGCTGCTGCAGATCCTGAACCGCCTGCCCAGCAACGACGCGCTGCGCCCATACGTGCCGCAGCTGCTGCGCCTGCTGATCGACGTGCTCAAGACGGACAACGAGGACAACTGCCTCATCGCGCTCAAGACGCTCTTCGACCTGCACCGCAACTACCGCCCGGCGCTGCGCGGCGAGGTGCAGCCCTTCCTCGAGCTCGTGCAGCAAATGTACAAGAACCTGCCGGCCGCCATGAAGACGCAGTTCGCACCGCCGCCCGAGACGGCCGACGCCGCGGCGATCGGGGCACACGCAGCCTCCTCCTCCTCCGCAGTAGCAAGTGCCGCCGCTACACCAGCAACCGGTGGCTCAGATGAAGGAGCGGCTTCTGGGGCGCCAACAAATGCCGAGGCAACTGCGGAATATGAAGACTCCAAGCTTTCTGCGGGAACAGCGGATTCTGCCGACAACGAGGGTGAAAAAGAGCAGGCGTCTGCTACAATCGCCGCCAGTACAGTCTCTACTGCGACTACCGAAGGAGACCACGCAGCGATCGAAGCAGGGGGCGATGCAGCAAGCGCGCAGCCCAAGGATTCGGACGATCCCATTTGGAGCAATGCCGACTCATTCAAGACCATCTCGGAGCTACCGCTAATCATAATGCTGCTGTTTCAGTGCTACCCAAACTACATCGAGACCTGCATCCCGGTGCTGGTTCCACTGATGATGGCCTCGCTGGCGCTTCGGGCCCCGGAAGAAGCGGCGCAGGTGTACCCGGCACGATACGCCGACTTTCTAGACTGCCAAGTGAAGACGCTGTCGTTTGTCACATACCTCCTCCGGGGCTGTGCCAACTTAATGCGCCAATTCCAGGACGCGATCTGCGAAAACACCGTCAAGCTCTTAATTGCTTGCCCTAAAGACGCCTTTGCTATTCGCAAAGACATCTTTGTTGCTGCGCGTCATATCATATCGACCGACTTTCGCCGAGGGTTCTACCCCCAGCTTGAGTATCTCATGGACGATGATGTTCTCGTCGGTAAAGGAAGAAGCAGCTACTATCAGATTCGCCCCCTGGCATACTCGACTCTGGCCGACATGATTCACCACGTCCGAGACATGCTGACGCTGAATCAGGTTAGCACGATTGTGGATTTCTATGGCAAGCGAATTCACGATCCGACGCTCCCGATCTCCATCCAGACAACTTCGATCCGTCTACTACTCAACCTAGTCGACATTAGTGCAAAGAACGACGATGCAGATGCTTGGAAAGGTCGCAACATCCTTTCTCGGATCCTGTTGATCATCGCTGGGAAGTTTGGGACCACATTGGCGAACCTCCCTGTGGCGCTTGCCGTTGGCCTGAAAAATACATCCACCGAGAATCGTGGCGATTTGCTCGAAGGTGGTGCAATGGATAAGATAAAGCAGTCGAGCTTGCTTCCCAAGGATGCTGTCCTAAAGTCCGAATATGACGAAAAGATCGAGGCTCTTTTGAAGCCATTCTCCAAGACTCAGCGCCCAGACGATGCTGTCATTGAAGAAGAGCCCAGTGTCCGTGATATTAAATCATTGCTGCGAACAATGATTCTCGGTATTCGTGCGGTAATATGGTGCACCGCCAATTATCGCAACCCAAACGCTAAGGATCTAACTTCCGTGGACGCTGGATCGGCGGAAACTGCTGGTTTGTCTTCTCAGAGTGCCGCAGGAGGACTGGGCAGCTCTACACTGAGCAGTCATAGCGCAGACGCAACAACATTGCGACCGTCATCTGCAGGCTCGGATGACAACGACTCCCATTTGTACCCATTGACAGATGACGAGCGCCGATTGATTGCCAAGGTGCTTCGTAATGGCCTTCGCTGCTTCGTCTTGTACACGTTGTCGGAAAACACACTCTCGGAGGAAAAGCAAATGCTGGATCATTTCGCAGGCGCCTTTACAGTACTGGAGGCTGCCGACTTTCGCGACTTGTTCATATCCAACATCCAATTGTTGTACGAGTGCATACTGCAAGATCATGCGATTTTAACGATCCCGCAGCACTTTCTTGCCAACTCTAATGTTAGTTGCTGGTTCGCGGAGATCCTGTTAAAGTTCTTGATTACCCAGATGGATGACTTGAGTGTGAAAGCAGAAGGTGATTTGCCCGATACGAAGCGCGAAGACAAAGTGATGGCGATCACTAGCCTGCAATTTGAAAAAATGCGCCCCGTTCTTCAAGTGCACCGCGCCTCGATCGTGCTACGACTTTTCAAAATTGTGTTCGGATCAGTAACGCTCTTCAAGTCCAATGAGTCCGCTTTATTCCCGCATTTGAGGACAATTATTGAATCTTGCTTAAAGCAAGCAACATTCACCAAGCATCCCGACAACTACTTGCTGCTTTTGAGGGCGCTGTTCCGATCGATTTCAGGTGGGAAGTATGAGAACTTCTACAAAGAAGTTTTCCCATTGCTACCAGGAATTCTGTCGGCGTTGATGCGGCTACAAAAACATATTGGAAACCCAGCGATGCAAGAAGTGCTTCTAGAGCTGTGTTTGACCATTCCTGCTCGACTAAGCTCGCTTCTTCAATACCTTCCATCACTGATGAAGTCTGTGGTTCGTGCAATCCTGTCAAGGGGGGAGCTCGCGTACTTAGGACTTCGCACGCTTGAGTTTTGGGTGGACAATCTAAACCCTGACTTCTTGTACCCGATTATGACGTCTCAAGAACGTCTACTGACAGAGATCATCGAAGCGTTAAACTCACATTTGATTCCGCCGCCGTACCCGTATGGAGAACTGGCAATGCGAATCCTCGGCAAAATTGGTGGTAGGAATCGCCAGTACCTGATGGATCCACTCAATTTGGACTATATCGAAAGACCGTTCAACGGCATGGAGTTCGAACTGGCATGGACAACCGAAGCAGACGGCATGAAGCAGCCAATCACAATGGATATGAATGCAATGTGTGAAAGAGCGGCACAAATCCTACGCATGTACATCAGACGATCAGTCGTTCAACGTGAAATTACTCCAAAGGTTGACGCTCGTCTAGTTGCTGTCGACGAGAGCACAAGCGACGATCCTAGTACGACATTTTTGCTGGAAAAAGACAACGAGACTCTTCAATTGGAGCGCGATACCATCACGAGAGTACAGGAAGCAACTCTTCAGTACAAGAAGTGGGCGTTCGAGTTTGTTTCCAAAAGCGCGATAGTATCTCTAAATGCCAAGTATGCGCAGAATGCTGAAGTAAATGGTACATCATCGTCCAAGACTGTGCTTTCACTCGGAGCGCTTCGAACGTCGCGGAAACAACTGCTCGAGGTGATTGTAGACGCCACGATCGACGTCGACGCGGGAATGGAAGCAAAGAAGACGCTCAAATTGATTGCCACCCACTTGACGAAGCTTTCTATCTCTGGCTGCTCGAGAAAACAGCCCGACTTTGCGGTGCTGTCAACCCTTCATGCGTCCACTCTGCTTGCTGCCAGCAGGGGATTGTCACCAGGGCGGCATTTGGCGACTACGAAGCGCATAGAGACACTGCGTGAGGCTTCTTATGGTCTCCCAGAGATCTGTGAAGACGACGCGACAAACGACATGTTTTCTTTCTTCGAAATTCTTCTGTATGCATTGAGCTCTGCCGACGGACAAATTGTTGAAACTGGAAAGGGTTTGTTGCAGCATGTTGTGACGACAGCAATCGGTGCGTTCCCCTCAGGCACGGACGCTGTGCGCGATGGCGGAGCATTCTTCAATGGAATATGCCATGTGTTTTCTCATGCGTGCTACGACAAAGGTAGTTGGCAGCAAAAACTTGGCGGGACAATTGGATTACAACTTCTCGTCGAACTGTTGGAGCCCCAGTGGTGCCACGAGAATGAGTTAACGATTGTGAAAGCTTTGTTCTTTGTGCTCTCGGATCACCCTCCAGAGGTTTCGGCAATCGTCAGCGCCGAGACAGGCGATGCTCTTGTAGAGACGGTACGTAAAGCTTGGATCGCGAGATCCACTTACGCAGACAATCTCGGTGATGCCCTCAGCAAGAAAGACTTCTTGTCATGTGTTTCTTTTCAAGAAACGGAGGTGTTCCAAATCTTTGTTGTCGAGTTTTTGAGTGCCAAGTCTTCGACAAGACATTACGCAAAGAAGTGCATTGAAGCAATTGGAGAGCTTCAAAACGCGACTGTATCTTCCCTTTTGTTCCCTTACAACCAGCTGATTTGCAAGCAAATTACGGGGAGCAATATTCGGATGCTGCCGAGCGTTACACGAGTTGGATACATCGACGCCATGGCGTTGGCGTTGGCGTTAGAGCCACCGATTTTCACCTTGAACAAAGAATTGATGATGTTCTTGCAAGAGGTTTGGAAGCTCATTTCTGAAGACGTTGGTGGATTGGGAAGCGGGATCCGGCCGGATGGGATTGGCAATGGATCAGGAGCGGACTCACCAAGCGGGAGTGCGAATGGGTCGACCTTATCACCGTCGAGCTCAGGCGCGTCTGCTCAAGAGTACCCATTTGGTTTATCTCAAATTTCCGAGCTCCGAATTGCTGCAACCAAATTGCTTAGTGCAGCATTTGCCTCTGCACCCGAAGAGCTAAACCAATACCCGGAGTTTCGGAATCGATTCGTGGGGGTGTTTTTCCGCTACTTGACAGGACAACCCCCTGAGCTCGTGGAGGTTGCTCAGAAAGCACTCCGAGACGTGATTGAATTAAACAAGCAGCACAAAGACGTTTTCTTACCAAAGGAGCTTTTGCAGCAATGCCTGCGGCCTGTGTTGCTCAATTTGGCAGATTACCGGAAGCTGAACCTCCCGCTGTTAGAAGGACTGTCGCGTCTCTTGACGCTTCTCAGTAGCTGCTTTAATGTGACTTTGGGTGAGAAGTTGCTTGAACACTTGAAGCAGTGGCGCGATCCAGAGAGAATCGTGAAGGCGGGAATTTGGAAGCGAGGTGAAGAGCCAGCTGTGGCAGCAGCGATCATCGATTTGTTTCATTTGCTTCCTCACAATGACTCGTTTGTTGAGTCTCTCATCAATTGCGTTGTGGAGTTGGAAGCGGTTCTTCCTCGATACGGTAGCTATGGTAAAATGAGCTCTCCATACAGACAGCCGCTGACCAAGTTCTTAAGCCGATACGCGGGACTATCTGTTGCGTTCTTCCTAAAGAAGGAGCACCTGACGGAGACGAAGTATTCATCCCTTTTTCAGCAGCTGATCACGCTACCAGAGGCTGCACCGCTTCGAGCTATCCTGACGGGAGAAGGCGGGGCCGAGTCGATTGTTAGTGCAACGTTTGCAGCGGCTCTCAAACTAAACTCATCGGCCTTTGTCGATCTCAAGAGCGCTGACACTTCGGAGGATATGAAGATTCAAGCTCAAATCCAATTGAATGCCCAGAAAGCTGCAGCCCAAGCCGTAGCTGCTGCTCAAGCTCAAGGCCTGACCTCTAGCGCTGCTGAGGCGAAAGGCATTCAAGCTCGGGCTGCATACGTTGCTAAGGCGCAGGCTCAAGTGAACGCACAACAGGCTCTGAAAGTTCAATCGCAGGTGCAGATTCAGGCTAACGCGCAAAAGCTCCACGCGCAGACATTGGCGGCAGCCCAGGCCCAAGGACTTTCTCTTGTCCAGGCGCAGGCGAAAGCTCAATTTGCAAGCAAAGACTACATTGCTAAAGCCCAAAGCCAAATCTCAGCGGCAGCGTTGCAGAATGCGCTTCCGAATCCATCCATTAGCCCGCTTGTGACTCAGCAACAAGCACAGCAACTACATGCTCAGATTCAAGTAAACGCTCAGAAAGTCCATGCGCAAGCACTTGCAGCAGCACAGGCCCAAGGCTTGAAGCCTATTCAGGCGCAGGAAAAGGCAAAGCAAGCACAAGCCACGTACGTTCATCGAGCGAAGGCACAGGCCCAAGCCAAGCTAGCTCGTGCTCAACAGCAGCAAGGCTTAGTATCTCCTCTGGGCATCTCCATCGGAAATGGAAATGGCGGGCCATTTACATCCAAAGCGCACCAAGATGCTCTTGAGCTACACTACCAAGGACTGCGCCTATTGAGGACGTTGAGCAAACTGCAACCCGAGTGGCTAACTTCCCAGTCAGTTATTATTGAGTGGTTGCGCAAGATCTGGCGCTCACCAGCGCGTGTCCAGCGGCTGCTCGCGCACGACAGACTGCCGATAAAGTATCACTTTGAGTCGAAGCTGCTGATCAAGACACTGATAGCGTACTGCCATGTGAAGCCCGAAGACGTACAAGTTCTACTAGATATGGTGTCGGTGTTTTTGCATCGCGTGCCATTCGATTTCGGATTTCTCCAGCATTTCTACCGAGATGAGGTGGCAAGACAGTATTCTGCGACAAACAAGCGCAATATTATTCGTCTGTTTTTGCGGCTTCTTCGTGAGCCAAGTGCGTCGGAAGAGCTGAAGGTGCAGTCTATCCACTACCTCATTGCACCGCTTTTAACCAAGTCGTTTGAAGACCCTGCCATAAACAACATCGATGTGCTGGACGTGGATACAGTAACATGGATGATGCGTGAAATTCTTGCTAGCAAGGATTATTCTGCAGGGACCATGCAAAACCTGCGCATCGAGCTGCTCAAGCTCGGAACATTGCTGATTCAGCATATGAGCAAATATGTGTCCGAGTACCGCAAGGAAGTGATCAAGTTTGCGTGGAATCATCTGAAGGATCAAGATCTCACCTCAAAACTTTGGGCGTATGTGAATGTATGCCGGTTCATATCTGTGTATGACACGCCGCCTAAAATTGTTCTGCAAGTGTATGTTGCGTTGCTACGAACCCACGAGTTGGACTCGCGCTTCTTGGTTCGCAAAGCATTTGACACCCTTCTCCCAGCGCTCCCAAGCCGATTACCGACGAACGAATTCATCAAAGCAATCAAGTGGACAAAAAAAATTGCATACGAGGAGGGCCATGTTCTTGGTCAGCTCGTTCACATCTGGTTTCTCATCGTGCGTCACCCTGCGTTGTTCTACCCGTTCCGGAGTCAATTTGTACCTCTGATGGTAAACTCGCTAAATCGTTTGGCTATACCTCCCAGCAGCACGCCAGACAATCGCCGTCTTGCAGTAAACATCGTTGACCTTGTTATCGCGTGGGAACAGACACGTCAGGACCGCGTTGCTAGCAAAGGGGCAGGCGTGTTAATGTCACCAAAAGGTGATCTCAAGCGGAGTCCGTCAGCAATGTCGACTAGAACATCAATTGACAGCGCTGATGCGCCTAACGAGCAGGCAACAAAGAAGCGGAGGATTATTGATGAACCTGGTAATTCAACAGTGGCGCAAGATAGCTCTCCACAATCAGCGCCCTTGAAGGTTCAGATTGCAGCTGCCCCAGAGAGTCAAATTGCGCTATCTGGCCAAACGAACATTGTAGACACGCCGTCTACACCCTCAACTCCCCAGCTTTCGCCGGGAGGGACAGCTCGGCACGGCATCAGTGAAGACGAGTTCGAGTTAAGCGGTGCCATGGTAGACCTGATCGTCAATTTTGCATTCCGGTTTGCCCTGGCGTCGGCAGACAAGCAAGAAACAAGTCGCCTGGCAAAGACGTGTGGGGAGCTCTTTGACAAAGCTTTGCGTCTGTGGCCTTCTGCATCCATCCGCTTTTCTTACTTTGACAAACTGATTGCTGTGACAGCCGAAGCCGTACTCCGCCAACAACATCAAGCCAATGCGCAGCAGGCTGCCGGATCCGCAGTCGGGACATCATCTCCGGGAACTCATCCGACCTCTGCTGTAATGCCACCATTCTTCGTTGTTCCGAAGGGGGCACCACTGTCATCGTTGGCAATCCTAGAAGCCGTCCTTGGAATTCTGAACTCGCTTATTAAGCCAGATGTGATTGAGCGGTCAACACGCCAGGTACCGTATGTCATTCAGTACGCGCCACGCATAATGAAGCTTCTTGAGCCGTGCTTCGACCGACCAAATCAAGACGTGCAGACTGGGCTCACTGGTTTCTTACGCAGGATGACTGAGGTTTGTAGTACTGCTTTAAAAGTTCTGTCGATGATAAATCTAACCTTCTTTGTGTTGGATCAATCAGTTGTATCCTCCTTCACGCGCACCTCAACCGCTGATCGTTTGCAAGTTCTATCCGTGGTTGAAAGACATTATCAATGAGCGCCTGATGGCCGCAGCTGTGTATCCATCGGACGGTACTTCGGCGTCGTCAACCTTGGGTTCTAGCTCGACGGGAACAAAAGCGAAGGCCAAGATCAACTCTCAACAGTTCGGAGTAGCAAAATCAGAGGCAGCAGGGACATCGTCCCCACTGAAGTCTTCTAATTCAGCTGCATCTGGAAGCGGCACGCCTCAGAAACGAACAAAAGCCAGTGGCAATACAGGATCAAGTGGTCTAAACACACCTGACACTCCACTGATCAAAGCCTTATTATCGCAACAACAGGCTCGTGGAGCGAACGTGATCAATACCACAGGAAACTCGGCACTTCGACTGCTGAATTCACTTGTTGAGGCCTCCTCCGAGCTTGCTGACCACTTCACACCAGCACTGCTGAAGCTGGCACAACGATTCACTCGAGAGCATTTGATTCACTCAAATATGAGTACAAACACCAAGTCTAGCGGTAGCGGTGTCACGAGTGGGAGCAGCACTGACAGCAGCAGCAGCAGTAACGTCGATTCGTTTGGTCGCAATCGCGTAATGGCAACCCCGTCGTTGGCCATTGTTGACGAATGGTTTCAAATCCAGACGGGTCGCTCCACTCTGGCCGTCAATAATATAATTCGCCAAATGAAGAGTAAACGCGAAGAAAAGCAAAGCAAGAAGAAGACAACCGGGAATTCAGGCAGTGGCTCGTCGATGGACGGTAAAGATATTGTTGGCGGTGGTTCTACGGGAGGGTCTTCGAACCAAAAGAGCACTACAGGCGGAACAAAGAAGAAGAATGGAAGTGTTGGCTCTGGAGCAGGTTCTACTACAGCCTCAATTGCGCAACACAAGTCGTCGATTGATCTGATGATTATTTGCTATATCCTCTTGTCCAAGTGCTCGTTCTCATTAGCCGATCATCGACGGTTATTCATAAATCTGCTGGTACATTGCCTTGAGAGCTCGACGAATATCCCGCTGTTGCTACAGATTACCAAGATTGCTGCAACGATGATCACAGTTGACACTAAACAGTTCTTGTCGACGAAGGACAAGATGACTTTGCTCAACAAAATGGCAACATTTGATCGGCTAAATGAGATCTCTGCGACACCGTTGTACACCGAGTACTACCAGCTGATTCTCAAGCTGTGCGATCCTTCAGATGCAAAACATTCATATTTGCACATCAGTCCCAGTACGATTAGCCACAGCCAAACAAACCACTTTATGGCTGGGTTGCTTGCGCCTGATCGTGTTGTTCGCGATCAGTTTATGGGTTACTTCTTGGCAACCGCGGGCAACGGCCCTGTGGCTCGTCTGCAATTGGTGCTTAAGCAAGACTGGCAGGCGTGTGGAACGCGATATTGGCCTGTCATCGCAGTTGAAGCTCTTATTACTGCAATTGATCCAGAGTCAGTACCACACGTTGTGATTCCTGGGGACACTTGTGATGACGAGTCGATGGAAGGTACAGCGCCTAAAAGTTGTTTACCCAATGTGAAGGCAGTAGACCTAGTGTCTGCTCTTCGCTCTCTAGCACACATTGATCTGGAGATAGCAAAGGAGCTTTGGGTCCGGTTGTTTGACTTGTCATGGTCCCTGTTGAGCTCCCAGGATAAGACGCTGGCGAGCTCTAGTCTCATGAAAATCTTGGCGTCCAAGTTCAACAAACGTGATCTCGATGTACCGCTCGTATCGGGTCCGTGTCGGACGAATGCAGTGCAAACTCTTATCAAGGCGATTGTATCGAACAGTGATAGTACCCCGATGGTGACACCGGAGCTGATTCTACACCTGGCTTCTGCGTATGACGTTTGGACGGATGCAATTCGAATTTGCGAGTACCAAGTAGCGCAGTCGCATCTGAGTGTTGCTAGTCGTCTGAGGTGGATCGAAGCGCTCAGTGCAATATACAAACAACTGAATGAAGAGGATCTTCGAGTTGGTCTCAGCCTGGAGAATATTTCCCAGCCAGAGACGCGGGCGGCATTGACACTTGAGGCTCTCGGGTGTGTTCACGAAGCTCAAGAAGAGTACTTCAAGGGTCTCTCAAAAGCTCAAAGTGGACGAGTTAGCGTGGACGATGTCAACTTGTTTGAATTACGTCTCTGGGAAGAACGCTGGGTTGGTTGCGCAAAGCAGCTATGCCAATGGCAACTCATGAACGATTTTGCAAAGTCGACGCAAAATCAGGACTTGCTTTTGGATTGTGCTTGGAAGCGCGGAGATTGGGCTGCTGCGAAACAACTTTTGTTATCGCCAGCAATGCAGTCGACTGCAGAAATTGGCTGTCCCCAAACTCGACTACAGCGGCTCTACATCGCGATTTTGGATGCTGAAAAGAAAAGTGCGGTCGATAATCTCGCTGCGCAGACTGCTGAACTGGCGCTTGCGCAGTGGCAGGGTCTTCCCCAGACGTTGTCTCGCGCGCATGTCCCGCTCATGCATTTGTTCCACCAATTTATCGAAGTGAAAGAATCGATTCAGATGATGACAGACATTAAGCTAGCAAGTCAGCAGCACACGATGCCAAACCTGAAGCCTTCAATCAACACATGGCGCGAGCGGTTGCCGAATAAGTGGGAGCCGATTCTGTTGTGGGACGACATCCTAACGTGGCGCTCACACATGTTCCAGGTCGTCAAGTCGACATTTTCATCGTGGAGCGATGCACAGATGCTAGCATCAATGCACGACTCACCCTGGTCTGTAATCAAGCTTGCTCATACTGCTCGGAAACAGCATCTTCCAGATGTGTGTCTTGGTGCGCTAAGCAAGCTGTACGCAGTGCCAGCCATGGACGTCCAGGACGCGTTCTCAAAGCTCCGGGAACAAGTGAGTATTTGCTATGAGAGCTCGACGGAATATGATGGCGGCCTGGGCATTCTGAATAGCACCAACCTCGACTTTTTCAACTTGCGCCAAAAGGCGGAAATGTTCCGACTCAAGGCACTGTTCCTGGAAGCCCAAGGAAACCTGACTGACGCAAATCAAACGTTCTCCCACTGCTTGCAGATCTGTGACTCGTACGGCAAGGGTTGGCTTTCGTGGGGCCATTACTGTTATCGGCTATTCCTCGCAAGTGGCAAAACTGACCTTCAGTTTGCGGCGCAAACAATCGCCTGTTACTTGCAATCCATCCACCATCGGTGCAACTCTGCGCGTCTAATGATCGCACGCGTGCTGTGGCTTCTCACAATGGACGACCACCCAAATCAGCCGCGAGCTCCAGGAGGTGGTGTACTTATCCAGGCTTTTGAAACGCACGGCAAACAACTGCCCATTTGGATATGGATTATCTGGATCCCTCAGTTGTTGATGGCACTCGCCCGGCCGGAAGCCCCACAGGTACGCTCACCACTGAAATTGGTTAGATATTTGGTTGTACAAACTCACGGTATTGCAAACAGATCCGAGGCCTGCTACGAGGACTGTCGGCTAAGTTTCCACAGGCGCTATATTATACTATGAGAGCCTTCTTCCTTGAGAACCGAGATAACGCAATGGCGATGCACAACGAAGCCGCTCGCCAGCAGCAGCAAACTCAAACAACGACAGCTGCTGCATTCAGCGGGAGCGTGACTTCACCGAATTCGTCTAGCGTTCCCAGTCAATTTAGCGATGAAGCGTCCGGTACGTCGCCACCTGCAGCTGCAGTGTACTATCGCACAAAATCAGGGCACGTGGTGGCTGTGCCATCCAGCATCTCCGTGGCTCAAATCGGGGAGATTCCGGGACTTGTTGGTCCTCCTCGACCGACCCCAGCTGCATTCGGTGCACCTCCGCATCTAGTCTTGACTCTTGATGGGTGGCGCGACAAGTTACGGCGATCTCATGGAGAGCTTCCAAAGGCAGAAATCGGGCCTGTTCAGTACACCGAAGATCTTCTCAATTTTTTGCGTCGGTCTCACGACGCACTTACGTTCGAGATGGAGTGCATGCTTGAAGAAATGATAACGAGATTCCGACCGGAGCCGGAGGAAGAACTTTTGACAGCGGTGCATGCACTACTGGTCAAATGCTACCAGCTCCCACGACTCACTGCAACGGAGCCTGTTCCAAAGATGCTGCGCGCAGCGCTTGCCCGTGTTTGCAGAAAATTGTTCGTGCTGCTTCCGCATCACCAGAAAAACGAAGGTCACCGAGCGTTTGTTGACAACTTTAAGGTTGAGTTTGAGCGCGACTTTGGCGACGGAACTGGCGAAGGTGCAACTACTCTGAGCGATATGATGAGTCGGCTAAAGCGGTGGAAGAACCTGCTTCAACGTCGTGTGCGAAAGTTTGGCACTCGTCGCGCGGGTAAGCTGTATCTGGAGCAATGCAGCCGCCACTTGGTCGAGCTGAGCAGCTCAAGCATTGAAGTTCCCGGGCAGTATGTATCGGATAGTGAACCTATCAAGGACTTGCACGCGCGTATCGTGCACTTCGAGAGCACCGTTGATGTATTATTGAGAAACGGGTTTACGCAGCGGCGCGTGGCTCTTGGTGGTAGTGATGGACGCCCGCACTACTTCCTGGTGCAGTATGCAATGACCCACATCACTCGAACAGATGAGCGAATGACGCAGATGTACTTGCTGTTGAATCGTCTTTTGGCACGTCACAAGGAAACTAAGCGACGGAATGCCGCTTACCATATTCCCAAGGTGATTCCTCTCACGCCGCGTGTACGGTTGCTGGAGGACCATCGGGACTTCGTTACGCTCGGTGAGATATACGAGCGAGACTGTTTGACTGAGAATAAGGACCCTGATGTTCCAGTTGAGCTTTACCGTGAGCACCTGAGTCAGGCGTATGCATTGGGGGCGACCGCAACTGGCGACGAAGATGAACGAGTAAGCCAGGCGAAGGCAATTGCGTTTAGCGAAATCTGCGACTCCCATGTACCCGAGACGCTGCTCGCCAAGTATGTGCACGGCGTATGTGCCAGCAGCGATTCGTACTTCGAGTTCCGCAATGCGTTTTGCGAGCACTGGGCACTTGCGTCCTTTCTGTCGTACGCGTTATTCGTCGGGGATCGCGCACCGCACCGTGTACTCTTCTCGCGCCGTACCGGTCGGATCATTGGAACAGAGATGCGACCAGGATACGCGAGCAGCGGACTGCTTGAGGCGTCGACAACCATGCCATTCCGACTTACCCGAAATATCCACAACTTCCTGACACGGTCCGGGGTTCAAGGTCCGTTTAGTCTTGGCATGATGGCGGCAGCAGAGGCATTGCTGAGTGACGAGGATTTGCTGAGGAACCAACTGAGCCTCTTCTTTCGCGATGACCTGCTTTCCTGGCACGCGTCTAAAGCGCGAGTGTTGCCTTCGATGGCACCTGGCACCGCTGACGCAGCTGGTGGTAGCACTGGGCAACAGCAGCAGCAACAACAACGACGTATTGAAGCCCAAGTTCAGCAACGCGTTGAAGCGAACGTTAGTCTTGTGCTGGAGCGTGTGCGCGGTATTTCACTGAGCCAAAATGGTCACGCAGCTGAGTCACCTCGTGGAAAGAGTGTGCGGGAACTACTTGAGATCGCCACGAGCCCGGAGCGCCAGCGCGAGATGGTACCCACGTGGGCGCCATGGCTGTAAGCGTGTGTTGCAGGGAAAGTCAGTGATTAGGAAATACAATGGATGCATTAGGAATTGACGACAGTATTTTGTTTCTATGTCTGGAGTCTCTCTCGTTATACTGGATTGCGCTACAGCATTGAGGTTACCTTTGATTCTCGATCATGATCGAAGCCGGCCCGCCTTTCCTGCCGCCGTAGGTGATCCAGGGCATGGCGTTCGGCCATTTTCACATGGATGAAGAAGAAAGCTGATTATGGTCGAGTCTAGAGCGGTCCCGAAAGTCTGCAGTGTTTCCCTGCAGCAAGTGTGACTTGTATAAAGGTGAGGACAAGCAAGACCTGTGGGAAGAAACCGAACAGATACCTGTCCGCGCCCGAAAGTGCCACAACAAAGTCAGGGAGCTAACAGCAAGGACATGACAACGTAAAAAAGCTTGGTGCACATTCTCGTTTAGATTTCTTTACGCATTTTTACCACAGTCCTTTCACCCACCAGCAGGCATCGCTAGACGCTTGACCGTGTCGTCGCTCAACTGAAGCGAGGGCGATGATGGTGGTGGCGGAGGTGTCATGGCAACCTCAATATCACGTTCAAGGTCACTAAATCTGGCTCGCCGAATTGCTGTCGCTGCAACACAAGCCACTCGCTGTCCGACGCCCTTGAGCATCACAAAGGTAAGCGCAAGTCCCGTCGTAAGGAGAAGGAAAGCGAGCGTCAAATCGCTTGGTGTTGGTCCAAGAAGCCAGGATGCGAGTGCCGCGACAAGCGATAATGCTGCTGCATTGCCCAAAGCTTCTGCAAGAGCAAGAGCTCCCAGAACACGACCAGCCCACTTATTACACAGCCCTGCATCGTGGCACTGAAGCAAGGCTACGTGCACCTGTTCGTGCAAACTGACGCGGAACAGTGCATCAGCGGCTCCAAGTACGATGAGAGACGGCATCGACCACATCACATTTAGATCCACGATCGGCTTGTTGCAGTGTCGAGAGGGCATTCGAGCCGGATCGACCGCCAACGACGGCGCATGACGACGATACAGCTCAACGACACTCGCGAGGAAAAGACCTGTAAGCGATAAAGCTGCCGCCATCGCCATACGCGTCGCTGGCGCACTCGACGAGAATGTCATGGAAAAAGACCATGATTTCTTCTTGATAGCCGACGGGAGGCCACATGCTCGGCGCAAACAGTTGCCGTGGAGAAGCATGACGAGTAGCAGCACTGAGCAAAGACCGACCGCACCACCAGCCGCTTCCGGGCGGATCAATACGGTTGCCGACCCAACAAGAGCACTTGGGAGTTGCAAGTCAGTCTGACACAACTGAGTCACTGTCGTCGAGTAGAGTTGACCCCGAACAAAAGCAGCGCAAGCGAGTGCGCCACCAAGGGTCAGCAACGCAAGGGCAGACTGAGCGCGCCAAGTGATCATGCGGGCGTTGACTGGTGGCTTTTCTCGAGGTTCAGGTGTGTCATTGCCAATGTCATCATCGCTAGACGAGGGAGATTGACTCACCACTACAGATTTGAGCAACCTGGAAGCAATAGCCATGCCAACAAGCCAGGTGATAGCAACCACAAGGAATGGTGATACACGAACAGCGAGAGACGAGTGTGGGAGTACGATCAGGATAATGACTGCTCCAGCAGCACCTGCAATCAGTACTGTAGTGCACCCTGCAAGCACAGCGCCAGCGATGACCCGCGCAGTTCCGTGCGTTGCGCGAAATGACCGGGCTACCACTCCGTGACGCGGGCAACTAGCCTCCTTCTCAATGATAACAAGATTGTTGGTGGCTGGAGGGCGATATAGCCGTGACTGGTAGGCAAAAACACCCAGCATCGCAATGAGGAAAACGCCCGCAACGGTAAGAAACACTAGAACCTGAAGTGGCGGGCGAACAGCCGCCAACAATGAAGACGATGACTCAGTTGACATGGACGACGAAGAGGAAGGAGATATTGCTGACGTTGACAAAGCTGCGGGTAGCTCCTCTGCAAAGAGGAAAAAGAATATCTGAACAATGGATGACCCAACGGTCGAGGCGATGAATGACGCCGAGTAGAACCGGTTGACACAAGTGCGCGCTCGTATAGCTGATGATGAAGTCGGGCAGTTTCCGCTCGGGACATCCTCTTCTTGACTATCGGGCTCCGCCATAGAGTTGCTGATTCTTTCTCCCGCATCTTCGCTAACTTCACTGTAGATCCGAGTAAGTGCAATGCTGTCGGACTGCCTTGGAGGTGGCGACTTTGGTGTCCATACACTAATAAAACCTGGGGAGTTCCGAAGGTTGTAAAGAGCAGATTGGGCACCAAGAGCTACGAGATTGGGCGTGACAACGCCATGCGCTCCAAAACCAAAGACGAAGGACGTAATGAGAATGGCACATGCGAGCCCTGATGTTGCTGGGGTTATAGCTTCTGGTGCGGCCATTGCGACGCTAACAGCATCGACGACGAACAAAATCACAGCAAGAGACCAAACAAAAGCGGCACGTCGAAGTAGAGCCACTCGATCAACCACGAGGTCACCAACAATTCCACCAATGCAGCGTGCGAGGCCTTCGACAGCCCAGCTGACTAGCAAGATCACTCCAAACGGATGGGATTCGAGCGAGAGAACTCGTCGCAATGAGGAACTAAAGGTGAAGACGCTAGCGTGAATCATCGCTGTGCTTGCTAGCACGATGAGGTGCGTCAATAATTCAGCTACATGAAACGTTGGAGAAGGCAAAGACGTCGAAGGTGTGCGAGAATAACTTGGATCGCTAGGCTCAATGTCTTCGTTCGATCGATCCCCATTTGAAGCGTCAACGACGATCTTCAGTTGCCGTGGAGATCCCAGTTCATTTCCAGTATTGTCACGAAAATCCGGATGGCAATTCTCATCATCAAGCTTTTTAAGATAACACGGGAGATCAGTGGGACGAGTTGCAGGCATCCACTGTTGTAATTTCCGCTCAAAAGCGTTGTCAAACCTCCCTTTAGGAGTAAAAAGCAGATGCTTGCCGGCAAAAGATGTTGGGGTTATGGCGGCACCCGAGTTTTTGCCCTGATCTTCAACCTTTTGCTGAAAATTTTCAGCAAATTTGCCTGCTTCATTGAGAGTTGAACTCGCTGCTGCGATTGGATCACGAAGACACAATTTCGGCAGACGTTTCTGTCGAGGTTGTTTGTAAATTGGTACCCGATCACCATCAGTGTTTGAGTCGCACTGGGTATCGCCATTAGTGCTGCTGTCATCCCCTTGGCGATTCCAATGTGCTGTATTCATTTTTCGCTGAATGTGGTCTGCAAAGTCGCATGAGTTAGCGAAGTTGCCGCTCAGCGTCGTTGTATGAGGTTGCTGTGGCTTTGACTCGATGTGCTTATCCTCGGCAATGCCATCGTCATCGTTGCGCGGTGTAGTCAACAAATGCATGCCAGACAAAGCACTTGGAGTAGTGCATGCTAATCTTTCGCGATCAATCTTTTGCTGAACTCGATCAGCAAGATCATCAACGTCTTCGAAATATCCCCCAACAACATCGCTTTTGGTCATTGGCGTCTGTGGTTGATAGCACGGGCGCTTATGCTGCTTTGAAAGCCGCAGAGATCTGAATGGCTTCAAACCCGGCAGAGACGGAGGAGTGAATCGCAGTCGCCAACCTCTGCGAGATTTCTTGCGCAGCCGTGGTCGATTCCAACTCGCGCTGTCAATCTTGCGCTGTATCCTATCTGCCAGTTCGTCTCGATCGCCAGCACTCTCATACTCTTCCTTGCGGATCGCGCGTTGAGCTTTTCTATGTGTTCGGTCATTAGTCCAGTCGACACCACTGCCGGTATGATCAAGGCGTTCTCTCTTATAGATGCGCGGAGACTCTTCCGCGTCCGAAAAGTACCTGTGGGTGTTCATAGACGACTCGTCCTTGGGGACTCTCAGCCCATTTGATCGCCATGCATCTTTTCGATCCGTCGAACCATTCTTCGCTCGCAGCCCGCACCCTTCTCTGCCAACGGAAACAGTTCCCCAGGCCTCTTGATCCACGCTCTTGCGCTTAGCTCGCGGCAGATGGCTGCTTAGTGCGTCCGCGTTCAACCACCCCGCGATTCGGGGGAGCCTCGGACCCTTCGCTGGTAGGCTGCTGGCCGGGGGTTTTTCCTCGTCCAGGTCGCCCTCGACCGCCACGGGGCTCTTCCGGCCGTGTCTAGCGTCTCGACTCCCTCGCGCGGTCTCCTGCGCCTTCCAGTCGAGCGTCGGTCCGTTGTTGCTCCCCGCGTGCTGCTCGCCGTTCGACGCCCTCGGCTTTGGCTTGCCGAGTTTCGCGGTGTCGCTGCTCTGGCGCGGCTCGCCGTCGCTGGCGTCCGCAAGGCTGTCCGCGTCCGAGAGCTCTCCGTCCGAGCCGGCGCCGACTGTGGACCGGAAGAGCCACGTGTCTCGCGTGTCTTGCGCCTCGGCGTCCGCGTCGCGGGCGCTCGCCATCCGCGATACGCGCTCGAGCTCGTCCGGGCGGCGCTCCCGCCGGCGCCACGCGGGCCAAGTGGGCGTTTCCGAGCGCCGCGGGCGTCCAGGCCCAGGCAGGCTCGAGCTCCGAGTGACTCGAGTTTCGCCTCCGAGTTCGTCGCAATCGGTCGCGCGCCCACTGACTCCCTCCGCCTCGCCTCGCCTCGCCCGCGCGCTCTCTCGGTCTCCAGCGCGCGTAACGGCGACGGAAGCGGCACGCACGCTGTTCCAAACGCCCGCGGAGCTGAACCGCGCGCCGGCGCCGCCTCGCCGCTACGGTACAAGCAGCGCCCAGGCGCCGCCGTTCCTTCCATTTTGGGCTCCGGCGCGGCTGAAACGCTCCGCTCCGGACGCCGCCGGCGTTTCGACCGAACGCGCCCGGAACGCGCGCCCATCGGCCGCCTGTCGACCGCTTCTGACCGCCGCCTATCGACCGCATCATGACCGCCCGATAGCCATCGGACCGCTACTGCATCGGGCCCTCGGAGACGAAGCACGTGCGGGTCCGCGCGTCCACGAGCGCCAAGGGGAGCGGCGGCCGGGCCTGCGCGCCCGCCCGCAGCGCGCACAGGTGCACGCTCTTGCGGACACTCTTGCCCGGACGCACGAGGCTGCGAGGCGGGACCCGTCAGCATCAGCCTCCGGCTCAAGACATGGCAACGGACAACACTCGAGCGCGTACCCGAGGTGGTGCGAGGCCTCGAAGCTCGCCCAGGCCGAGCCCCCGCTGGGCACCACGAGCGTCAGGTCGAACGTCGAGCGGCGCGACCGGTTCGCGATGGCCACGCACGCGGTCGAGACCTCGCCCACGCGGGCGCCGGCCGCCGGCGGGGTGACGGTCACCTGCAGCGCCGAGTCGTGGCGCAGAGCCTCGAACGCCAAGGAGCTCGCGGTCAGCGGCTTGCCCTCGCCCGCCCACGACTGCGGCACGACCAAGTGGCCCCACTCGCTCGCGCTTAGCGTCGACGGCGTGGCCCCAGCGTCGCTCCCGGACAGAGCGAAGGGCGACCAGATGACCGAGTGCTGTTCTGTGATCGCCTGTACCGCCGTACCTTTCGTCCTCCAGGTGAGCGTCAGCAGCGCGTGCTCCGGGCCAGCATCGTGGCCCGCAGTGCCGCCACCGAATCCTCGTGATCGCTCATGCTGGAGCTGAGTTGGAGCTGCATTTTCACTGCTTTCAGACATCTCGTGCTCCTTAATTGTCGGCTGCGTCGGTGCCAAGACGAATAGAAAGTTGTAGCGCTCCTGCGCGAGGAGCTGCACTGGGAACGGGGTCTTCGCATCATCCACCAGCTCGTAACGTCCAATAGACGGCTTCTGCTCGTCCTTGCTTAGAGTAGAGGTAGTCACTGTGAGGGCTTCGCTCATGTGTAGCTGAAGATCGAGCACTTCCACCACCACGTCGTCGCGCGTGTTGTGCGCTTTCACAGTAATACCAACGCGCCCGAGCGTCAGCGCTCGCGTCTCCACCTGGACTTGCAGGGGATTCACAACCTTGACAGCGTACTCCAGTCTTTTCGTCAGTGAAGCAGGCGGCGTCGAGTCCTCTCGGATGAGCGGGAGCAGGCGATCCGCGAACCACTCATCGGTGAGCGCGCCGTCTTCCGGTGCTGCGCTGCTCATCGCATCTCGCGTAGATCCCACCATATCCGCCACCAGGTCCTTGGGGGTGATGCGGACCACGAGCGAGAGCGGTCTGTCCCAGAACTCGCTGCGCACCTTGAGTTCAAACTCCGCCTTGAGCGCCAGAAGGTAGCGCTCCGGAGGGTGGGCGCCGTGGGCGTCGCCGCCCACCTCCCCTCGAGCCACGGCCAGCTCTGTTTCCTGGTGGGAGAGCGTCGCTCGCGGCCCGTGCCTCGGCGTGGCCGACGGGTGGGGCGACGCGCCCGAGCTCTCCCTGCGCCGGCCGGCCGAGTCGTCCACAACCACCTTGACGTCTGCGCGCGCGCCGTCGCACCGCGTCTGCCAGCGCCTCACCGTCGCCTCCTGCAGCTCCGCGTGGCCATCGCGAGCGTCGGCCGCGGGCTCCACGTACACCAGCAGCGTCACGCTCTCTCCTGGGTGGGATGCAATGCCTCAGCGTGAGCCCCAAGTCTTTGGACGGGCAGTAAACGCGGATACTGTGGCGCCCAGACTGGAGCACCACTCGCAGCGAAGGGAACGCGGCAGAGCTCGCGTACCGTGGAAGAGCTGGTGGGCGCGCAGCCGCAGGTGCAGGCGCGCGCTCTTCCACTCGTCACGCCAGGACTTCATCGCGCTCTTGAAGCGCTTTGCCGGATCTCGAAGGGAGTCAACAGCCATTGGTCGATAATACCAGCACTGTTGACCGTCACCACATCCTGCAGCAGGATCCTTGTGCCACAGCAATGCTTCATTGTGCCACCTTTGACGACTAGCGTACTTCCACTCGCTTACGCGAGTGCGCCTACCAACCGGCTACACCTAGAAGACGGGCTGGTTACCGTGTGAGCAGGTTCGTGTTGAAAAACACCCGGACTCACGCTTCGGCTCCTCCGAAGAGGCCCCCTCGACACCTCGCGATGTCGGCCATGTCGTCGGTCGGTTCAGGCGCACTTGTAAAGGTCG
>JAASGX010000448.1:0-21458 GCA_023334415.1 Phytopythium chamaehyphon | reverse complement strand
CTGCAAATTGACAACCATGATGCATTCCTTGGCGGTCTCGAGAAGATCTTCAACGATATGTTTCACCTGATGTGCTCTATGACTTCTCACCAACGTGATTTTCAAGTTTGTGGCGCTGGTGATGCAGAGAAAGGTGGAGTTCAAGTTGTCAGTCATCCAAAATGGTTAACAGCGAAGCACCAAGTAGTAGCTGAATTTACAAACCGAGAATTAAATGTTCAAGTTGTCTCTGCGCAGCAACAGCAACAACAGCACCAAGAGCAGGACGATGAACGGTTGTACCAGACACTCTCATTTGACTTTGGGTTGCTCAAAGTCGACTCGTTTACGACTGTAGCGCGTGTTCACAATGGGATCCTCCAAGCATCTTCTATGGCACCCGATCTCTCTGATTCAGAGTGATCAGAGTCTGAAGGCATCGAGACCGACGAGTGTTCCGATACCTTTAGCGATGCCTCGACCACATCAAGTGACCGCGACAATAGCATCAGGATGCTTCCGCATCGTCAAACTGGAAATGATGGAATGAGATTGACTAATGGAGAGTTTATAGAGTGTGCTGAGGCTAACAGCGAGGATGGTTCGAAAGAAGATTTGGAAGACCAGGCGCACAGTATTGCATTGGACGCTTCGCAACCGAGCTCATCGATTCCCGCACAACTTGCCGCAGCACTCAAGTACGCTGAGATCACGACCGAGTAAACTTTCTATAGTCCGAATACAAGACAGTGACTGCTACACATAAGAACGTCAAACAGTGGGTGGAATACGCATGAGGATTTCAGAGCCATAGTGTCGCTCGTCGTCCATGCTGGTGATGCCTTTGATATCACGTCATTGCTAATCGCTAGACCGACAGGAATTAACATGGTGAAATACCCCACTTTTCAAAAAGGCAATCGAGCATCTTCCAGGCATTTTTTGTTGGTGCCGTCGGTGTCTCATGTATTGCCTATATCGTACTACTACACGCGGTTGGTCCACAGTGGGACTGGGCAAGAGAATCTTTGACAAATTCAACTCAGGCCGACACTGGGGAAGCGGAGGGTGGAGATCCCACCAAGACTGCGCGAGGCAGAGAGAATGGCCTCCTCCGAACTGCACGCCGCAGTGAAAAAGGGAGACCTTGCTGCCGTGAAGCAGGCGCTCAATCAAGGATATATCTTCCGCGTCAATGTGAACCAGAACGACGGGGACGGCCTCACGCCGCTGCACTTGGGAGCTTCCAAAGGCCACCAGGAAATAGTACAGCTGCTGCTTGACGCCAATGCCGACGTAAAGGCGGTGAACAAGCACGGACACACGCCCCTGCACACGGCTGCATCGACCGGAAACGTATCTGTGGCAAAACTGCTCGTCAGACCGAAAGCCGATACCGAAGCAGTCGACGACTATGGACAGACACCACTGCATTTCGCTTCTTCCGGGGGAAACGAGGAAGTCGTTAAAGTGCTTATCGACGCCAAAGCGAACATTAACGCCGCTACCAAGAACGGCAAGACCCCACTGGAATACGCTATAACCAACAACCGTGACTCTGTGGCCAGCCTGCTGATCGATGCCAAAGCCAACATCGAGGCAAAGGACAGTTTCGGGTATACGGCACTTCACGTTGCAGCAAATAACGACAACGTATTCGTGACAAAGCGTCTCGTAGCTGCCAAAGCCAACATAGAAGCAGCCGACCAATATGGACAGACGCCACTACATCGTGCAGCTTCTGCTGGCAACAAGAAGGTCGTAAGTGTGCTGATTGACGCGAAAGCAAACATTAACGCTGTGAACAAGAATGGTAAGACTCCATTGGACTATGCCATCTCTAACAAGCGTGATGCAGTTGCCCGTATGCTGAGGGAAGCAAAAGGCAAATCAAATCAGACGGCCGCAGAAAAACAAACACAACCAAGTGACGCAACGGATCCAATACAAGTGCCGACTTCAGATCAAGCGAGCTTGTTTGGATGCCGTGATGGTTTAACACTGTCCAACCTTAGAGCTGCAATTCAGCGCGGAGACGATGTGGCCTTCGGGGTGCATCTTGAGTGTTTAATTACAAGAGCAGTCCGAGCTCACTCATCTGCGATGAGATCCCAACCAGTTGGCACTGATAATGAGACGGCGACTACTCTGCGTTATTCACTTCTCGTTGCATCCTCAGATGGAGACGTAGCCAAAGTTCGAGCCCTCGTTAACGGTAGCTCCCAGCTGGATGTGTTTGGCCGTGACGGACTCACACCACTGATTCACGCAGCTCAACACGGCAATGATGCCGTTATTAGTGCCCTCATTGACGGTGGTGCAAACATCGAGCTTAAAGCATCCTCTCAAGGCGAACTATCAATGACCCCTCTTCAGTATGCTTGTACTGTTAATCAGGTGGTTGCAGTGCGAGTGTTACTTGATGCTGGCGTAAATGTTGATACGGTCGGTGGCGACTCCAGCGATGCACCACTGATCATTGCATCGCAAAAGGGAAACCAAGTGATCGTCATGATGCTCATTAAATGTGGGGCAAATCATCAAATTACTGACAACAACCGCCGCTCAGCACTACACTGGGCTGCTTGCGGAGGAGATCAGCAAATTGTTCAACTGCTTCTTGATGCTGGTGCTGAAATTGATACAGAGGACACAGACAGATCTACACCGCTGATGCTCGCTGCTGCAAACGGACATTGTGGAGCCGTGAGAGCTCTACTCGAAGCCGGAGCTGACCCTCATGTAAAAGATGTCAATGGTTACGATGCTCAACAAATCGCAACCATCAACAAACACAATAAAGCTGGGGCGGAGATTAAGCGCTTTTTTCAAATGCAGAAAAGCGCCGGGAACTTGCCTGATCGCACACTCGAAGAAACTATAGCAAGAGCTAGCAAAATCGATCTTCACCCTGCAGCTCAGATTGGAGATCTCGCCGTGATCCAAATTCGTATGCTTGCTGGTGCAAACGTCAATGGCGTGGATGAACGAGGGTGGACTCCTCTCATGCATGCTGCATGCTTCGGCCACAAAGATGTGGTGAATGCACTACTTGCGGGTGGTGCTAACGTTGATGCGATAGAAAATGAAGATAACCGAACAGCGCTGTACATCGCCTCCTCTTTTGGTCATGAAGGCATCGTCCAAGCACTCGGTACTGCTGGTGCTGATGTTGATGCACCAAACAAATCCAGCTGCACCGCACTCATGTTAGCAGCTTATAAAGGGAAAACTGAGATTCTAAAGATGCTACTGGATCGAGGCGCTAGCATCGAAGCTGTTGATGACAAGCAACGAACAGCGTTGCTGCGGGCATGTGTTTACGGTCGTCCAAGCATGGCTCGATTGCTTCTTGAACATGATGCCAGTGTTGAGGCTAAGGATACTGACGGAATGACACCGCTGTTGTGGTGTGCTCGCAAAGGTCACACTGAGATTGCATGCATGCTCAGAGATGCACGAGCGAGCGCCAAGGTGGTTGACAAGAGCGGGATGACCCCATTGCATTGGGCTGCACGCAATGGTCACATCGATCTTGTGAAAGTGCTACTTACTGCAAAAGAAGCTACCGACTTAATTGATGAGATTGGTCGGACCCCACTCGGATGGGCTGCAAACAACGGTCACAGCGAAGTTGTCCGAGTTCTTGTTGATGCTGGCGCGAACGTGCTTGTGAAAGACAAGACCCACCAGATGGCGATGGGATTGGCGTACAAGAATGGGCACATCGATCTGTATTTGGAGTTGCTTGGGGCGGGCATGCTTCAAAGAAACAAATTTTCTTGTCGCCAAACTTCAGAACCAATCGGTGATATTAAGAATATTTCTCCGCTAGTACGTATAGGAAGTATTCTAGCTCAAGCAGATGGTGTTTGTAAGCAAGCTGAGTGTAAGAGACTTGCGAACGACGAAGAAAATGGGATGTCACCTTCAAGTTTACGAACGCTCAGCAAAACTAATCACCCGACACAACCAACAAATGCGAACCAAACGACCAATTCGAACACTCCGAATGTTGGAAACTCCGAGTTATTGGTTACGGGTTCATCTGTTGTGGCTGGGAGCGGAGCTCTCTTAACGTCGTCAGATTCTTGGGTCACCCTTGATGAACTGTCGTCAGAAACGAACTGTCATGTTCGCGAGCAAGAAGCGATTATCTTCATAGACGACGAATCCAATTTTCCCATTCATAGTGCTGTCGTTCACTCCAACGGCAATCTGGATGAGTTTGAGCAAAGAACAAATGGGGTTGATTTGAACTCGAGTATGGTTTCAGTCTCCATGAGATTAAATAGGGTTCGTGTCAAGACGACCAGAACATCGATTACCGTTGCAGAATATGCTTTCGCGCTAGGCTATCGCGAACTCGGTGATTTTTTGATTGTGCATCAGCTGCAACAGACTGGGCAAATTCTCGATGCTAGTATCAACACATCCAAAGCCGACTCGGTATCACTCTCACAGATCGATGAGGTTACTGCGATTGCCCACGCCATCAGGAGATCAGAGGGGCGAGTGAGTAACTTCCAGACAGTTGCAAATAATCTCCTTGGTACAAGCAGCACTTTTCAAGCTGAAATCGTTCGATCCGAGATAATTTCAGAGCACACTTGGCTCCCCGTTCAGCTTGCTGCCGCACTCCAATATGCTGAGATCACGATGCGCCTCGTTACCATCTAGTTCCTTATTTCCAATTTGCATTTTTTCTCTCTCTCTTCATAAGCGACGTATCAACAAACACAGGAAGGAGCTTCGACTAAAAAAAAAAGTCTTTGTTGCCACAAATACATGAAATTCCTGATTCATGCTTGCGAAGTTTACGTTCGTTGCAAAAGTATGGCATATCAAAGGCCCTATCAGAAAGATGAGCACAATGATACTGCATTTGGATGTGAAGTATGCGTAGGTTCAGGTTTGTTTGATTTGATGTGCTTATGTTTATCAGCAAGGTGGATCTCAAACTCGTGGTATTACTTCAGAAAGAGTGGAGCTCAAGTTGTCGTGCATCCAAGGTGCTAAAGAGCTAAACATCACGAAGCAGCCGAAGCTAGACCTCCCATACAACTGAATCAAGACGTAAGAGTTCAAGGTGTACCTGAAAGTACCTTGGAAGGTCAGGTTATCTCGAAGAACGGCGAATTGGATTGTTCGAAACAGGATCAAGAAGGTCAGGCGCGCACTAGTGCATCAAACGTTTATGATTCAATTGAGCCAAATGAATTAAGCACTTCCCAACCGAGCTCATGGGTTACCGTACAACTTGCCGCAGCACTCAAGTACGCTGAGATCACGACCGAGTAGACTTTCTATAGTCCGAATACAAGACAATGGCTGCTACACGTAAGAACGTCAAACAGTGGGTGGAATACGCATGAGGATTTCAGAGCCATAGTGTCGCTCGTCGTCCATGCTGGTGATGCCTTGGATATCACGACAAATTTCCTGTCGGTCTAGCGATTTAGCGGCGAGATACCCCACTTTTCATAATGGCAATCGAGCACCTTCTTGACTTTTGTTGTTGCCGTCGGCGGCCCACGGATTGCCTATCAAGTACTACACAGCCAGTCAGGACGACCGCTTTTAATCACTCGATCCATGGCGTGAAAGCCGACACTGCGATCCAACTGACGCCATCTGCAACTTGCCCATCAAAAAGTTGGGATCGGTTTGGGGAGGTTTGCACTTGTCAAAGCGTCAAATCTGCAAAACCCCACGCTGGCGATGGCGTCGATCGGCGGCTTCGGCGGCGGCTTCCAGGCCTCTGGGCTCGGTCCGAAGCCTTCGGTGCCCCTAACCTCAGGCTTCAGCTTTGGTGCGCGCCCCAGTTCTCCCGCTGCGCGCTTCGGCTTGGGATTTGGAGCTCAGCAGCAGCCGCAAGCGCCGCAACCGCAGGCGAGCGAAGGCTTCGGTGGCTTTGGGGGCTCGAGCGACTTGAGCAGGGAGCACATGGGGCGTTTGGGCGGGGTTAAGGACGCTAAGAGGCCGTTTGGGGCCGTCAGAGGCGTAAGAATTGCTGCTGAGGGCGCTCAGCTGGGCTTTCCATTTGGTTCGGCGCCTTGTACGGTCACAGCAAAGCAGCAGGAGGCAAACGGGAGTGCTGGAGGGTTTAGTTTTAAGAGCGCGGGTGGATTTGGGGGTCCTTTGGCTGAGAGGTCTCAGGGAGCTGCAGCATGGGAGGCGACGGTGCTTACGAGTGCTGGAGGAGGTTTTGGCGCTGGTTTCGGCCCGCAGAGTCCAAGCGCGCAAGCTTCTGCAGGTCAGCAGGCGGCAAAACCTGGGGCTTCAACTGGATTCAGCAGTGCAACCACGTCACAAACTGCGAGTGGAGTTGCAGTATCGGCTCAATGTGGGACTCCGTTTAGAGGGTTTAATGCCAACAGTCAGCAGATTGTCACGGCTCCAACGGCAAGCAGCTCAAACGGGGTGACGGCTTTGGCTACACAGCGCAATGGGTCAGCACCAGTGAAGAATTCGTCCGGAGCTACGAGTCTAAATGAAGCTACACCCTCTACTGGATTCAGCTTTGGTGGCTCAACGCAAAGTGCAAATGTGCAAAACACTCCGAGTCCAGCACTCGCTCGTGGATTCAGCTTCGGTGGCTCAACGCAGAGTGAAAGCGTACCAATTACCTCGAGTCAAGAAAAAGCGACAGCTGTGTCAACACTAGCTGGTGGATTTAGCTTTGGTGCTACAACGCAGAGTGAAAACGTCCCAACTACTCCGAGTCAAGAGAATACGACAACTGCGTCAGAACTCGCTCGAGGATTCAGCTTTGGTGCTCCAACGCTGAGTGAAAGTGTGCCAACTACTACAAGTCAAGATACGACCGCAAAGGCTTCGGCGCTCGCTCGAGGATTTCGCTTTGGTGCCCCAACGCAGGTTGAATGCGTCCCAACTACTACAAGTCAGGATACGACGCAACCAGATTGTAGGACGCTGGTTTCCGAGAAAACCCGAGGAAAGGCATCGACGCTTGCTCAAGGCTTCAGCTTTGGTGGTCCAATGCAGAGTGTGAACGTGCAAACCATTCCGAGTCCGACACTCGCTCATGGATTCAGCTTTGGCAGTGCATCTCAGGGTGCAAGCATGCCCACAACTATAGGTGAAGATAAGACGGCAATGACGCCGTCGCCTACTCGTAGCTTTGGTGGTTCGCCGCAGACAGCAAGCGCATCAGCACTCGCAACTGAAAAAGAAGAAAATACTTCCTGGATGACACGACCAAGTCAACAACAGTTTTCTCTTGGCAGTGGTGTCAATATTTCTTTGAAAGCAAGCAATCGTGGCAAGTCATCTGGTACATCTACAGCCCCCACATATTCAGACAAGAAGAGACGAGACTCTCACGTGTGGAAAAAGAAGACCCCAGATCAGCGTCAGCCGGCTTTTACCTTCCGTGGCTCGGCAGCACCTATGATTGGCGAAATTGTCAGTACTGGAAGCTGGCCGTCGTCGAGTGGTGGAAATATCTTTCAAGGAGTACCCAAGACCGACATGGTGGAAGTCATCTTTGTCGAAGGTATCGGTGGATTTCCGTATCACCTTGCGGTTCAATGTTGCTCTGGTGACATCACACGGTTCATGAACTTAATCGCCGCCATGAAAATCGAGGGAGTCAACGTCAACTCGTCGATGAAGGTTCTCGTCAAGAAAGCTGAAGTGATCACCGAGATCAATGCCAGCGCAGCTGAGTACGCCTTCCTTCTAGGGTATAAAGAAGTTGGCAGCTATCTCGCCCAGAAGATGCAGTTCGAGCTCTAGCTCTAGAGCTTGAGTAAAATTTTGATTCCTAAAAAAAGTCGTCACTAATCTGCAAGACTACATTTTGCCTGAAACCCCGCTCTCCCACGTCAACGTCCTCCGCATATGGAAATGTGTCAAGCACGCTGTGCCGCTGATAACTGCCCATGAACGCTTGAGACACCAACTTGACCCAACTCCAAAGTCCACGTCCACGTTCTGAGGAGAAACTTACGTCCAAGCACTGTCGTCGGTACATGGAGATGGGGGCTTCCGACGCCATGGACTTGATATCGGCGGCGAAGGAAGGAGATGTTGCCATTGCGCAAAAGCTGATTGATTCCGGTGCCGACGTCAATACTCCTGACGAACGTGGTGAAACGCCGTTGATGCATGCTGCACAGTGGGGTCATGACGAAGTTGTTCGCGCATTAATTGATGCTGGCGCGAATGTGGAAGCTGATCATCGATACGGAACAGCTCTGACCTGGGCAAGTTACAAGGGCCGCGCTTCAGTCGCTCAAAAACTCATCGAAGAGGGCGCGAGTTTGGAGGCAACTGATATGCTTGGACGAACACCGCTTATGGAAGCCGCTCGGCGAGGACGTGTGGAGTTGGTTCAACTCCTTATTGAAGCTGGTGCAGACATGCTCGCAACTGACAACGGGAAACGCACTGCGCTGCGCCTCGCATCCGAACATGGGCACACCAACGTTTGCAAGCTGATCAAAGAGAAATCGAAGCGCGATTTGTCGCTTGGTTCGTCGCCTCCTTTGCCGAGGTCCCTTCTGGACTGCGAAACCAAGCGCAAAAGTTCTTTCAAGTTGCAAACCGACAAGAGCCATCGTCGACCAAACGATTCGGCAAGAGGTTCCACTACAATTCCGAACGATTGTGTTGCCGGCGCAACGTTGACACACTCCACGTCTTCAAGCGTCGAAGGCCTCGAAGATGACAAAACTGTAGCTGATTCAACGAGTGTTGTAAATCAAGTGAGGAGAGCATCTCATGCTTCAGGAACCGCAATCGGCCAGCATCACCAAGACAACAAGGAAGTCGTTCTTGCAGGAGATAGAAGGCACTACGATGCGGATTTGGACACAGCACTGCTATACGCCTCTCAATCTGGAGACACTGCCACAGTAAAGAAGCTTCTGAACTACGGAGCGAATATTGAGGTGGTAAGAGGAAACCAGTGGACTCCACTTCTGTGGGCGTCCTTCAAAGGCCATCTGGAGACGATGCGAGTACTTTTCCAGGGCGGAGCTAATCTCGAAGCAAAAGATAAGCGATACTGGACTTCGCTGACCCACACAGTGATCCAAGCCAACGACGAGGCTACTCGACTACTTATTGACTTCGGAGCAGACGTCGAAGCTATGGACAGCAACAAATGGACAGCGCTGACATGGGCTTGCCATCGTGGAAATATTGCAGTTGCTCGGCTGTTAATCGAGAAAGGCGCCAATGTTGATACCATGGATATCTCTGGATGGACGCCCTTGCGCCACGCTGCATTCAGAGAGAATGAAGAAATTATAAGGGTGCTGATCGATACTGGCGCAAATGTGAATGCGTTGGATACAGACCAGCGAACGCCTCTGACTTGGGCAATAGTAAACGGGTATGCTACTATGACCCGACTGCTTGTCAATGCTGGTACGAATGTCAACGTTGTTGACCAACTTGGAATGACGCCATTGATGCTGGCGGCGGCTCGCGGACAAAGCGACGTAGTGCAAATGCTACTACAAGCCGGCGCGGATGCGCTTGCGAAGAGCAAAAATGGAGAAACAGCGATGATACAAGCAGCCAAGAGCAGCCACCGAACTATTGTTTTGGATCTACTAACCGCCCATGCCAACCAGAGCAAAGTCACCCCGTCAACACGCTGTTTCAACTCTGGACATGTATTTGCAAATACGTTAGCACCAGAAGCGCATCCAAATCGCCGGCGACTACGGTGGAAATGGCCCCGCAGCTTCCGGTTCAAGGATAAAGGGCAACAAGAAGTATCCTCCGTTGACCAGGCAAATCTCAATGTTCCCCCGTCAACAATGCCAACTGGGTCTCACAAGGATACGCGAGGAGGACTTTACCACGTTCCACCGACAACATCTCTTCATTGGAGCTCTCTTCAGTGGAGTTCCAGCAGAATCGATAAGCACGAAACCCACCAGCATTGATCGCTTAGTGCCAACTAGCCGATTCATGTACATGATCGTAATATGTGTGCTGTTGCATTGTTCGCACGGCTCAAATTGGGTCATCACGTGCCTGCTATTTCGTCTTGGCTGGAGGGCCAGCACGCTTCGGCGCTTTCTTCTTCTTCTTTGCAGGCTCGCCAACACCATGGAGGTCCTTGACCCGTGCACGCTGTTCAGCCAGAATCTCGGCTTGGGTCCTTTGAACCACCTTCTCTTTGGGAACCGCAATGTCTGGGCGTTTCTTGGGAGCCTTATCAGGCAATACCACGAGCCGCCGACGCGCCTCCCAGTCTCGACACCACCGGATAATGGCCCAAAGGCTGTACGGCGCGTATGTTAGATGAGGAAGCTTGACGTTGTAGAGGCAGATAAGCGTACATTGGACACGTGAAGACCATAGTGAAGACCGTCACGAGCATAATGTTGTCTACAAGTACGACACATGAGCACTCCACACAGTTTGTGAAGAAAGAGGGAGCTTACTTGTGGCTTGGCCCTGCATGCGTAGAATGATGATCAAGATGCCTAGCGCATAGCAAATGCTGAGCACGCGGATCGCGATCTCGACTTTTTCCATGGCAGCGAGTTGATCAGATGCTGCTTTGAGAGTGGCGCTTTCCAAATCTGAAAATGCCCACGACGGTTCAAAACGATTGTGAATAGCGCTTTGTTGAGTTGGCTGTTAGTGCATTCTACCTGTTCCTGATGCTAATGAGAACACTGCGAACTAGCTGTTCGATTGTCCAGCCTTCCGACGAAGGAAGTCGCAATACAGTTGGTGTGGTTCCTTTGCGAAACACATACGCTCCAGGGAGTTTGCGAAGGCCTTCAAGGCCTTCGACGTCCGCAACGCCTTCAACTAGGTCTACGTTGACTCTCGCAAACACAGGCACCTCGGATGTCTCTGCGAGAGCTTGATACCGCGAAGCGAAAACGGTTGCGAGCTGCTCAAATTGGGGCTCAAATGATCGGCAAGAGGGACAGCGAGGGCTCATGAAAACTACAATAAGTGGTCCTTCGTGCTTGTGATATTGCAGCTGGTCGAGGTGTGTAATTCGCTGGACGAGACCTGCACGCGACTGTGGATACTGGTTTGATAGCAAGTGGTAGTAAAAGTCGTCGCCCGACACTTCATCAACTTCTCCAGCTACAAATCCGTCGACTGATAGACGTCTTGTGAGGATTCGTATCAATTCATCACCATCGCCAGTCGAGCCATCAGCCTCCCACCGTTGAAAGCCTTCTTCCCAAAACTCATCGTAGCTCATGCCAGGATCGGGCACATCGGGGGCCATTGGATCGAAGACTGGCAACAACCAGTCATCCAGAAAAGACATTGCCTTCTTTGTAAAAGGGGTTGTCCCTGATGAATCCGCGGTGCTAATCGCAGCAAGCAAGGCTTCGCCAGCCAAAGGATATCGATTCGCAGGCAGCGATACGTTCCCGATCAAAAGAAGAGCTGGCATATAGTTTGGGTCGATCACCGCGTGTGCATTGCATAACTCGGTCTCTAATTGGGTTGGCACCACGAAGAATCGCACAACGAGAGACGCTGTGACAGCAACTGGAATAGACAGCACAGACATATTGCTGGTGTTTTGGGAAGCAAAGCCATCGGCTAGCGTGTTGAACTGAGCTCTCAAATCCGTAAAGTAACTGGCAGAAGTGTTGGCAAAAAGCAGCACGTGGCCAGCTGCAGTCTTGTCGTAAAAGTAGCTCGAGTACGCACCGCCCTTGTAAGTAGCAACGCGCCTGAACCGATTATTCGCGAGATACGCTGCGAAAGATGCTGCGTTCCATCCCGATCCACTGGATGACACGGTCGGGGTTCCGACTGCGGAAGTGTTGCTCGCTAGCGTTGTCAATGTGCTAAAGAATACGAGTCGATCTTGACCGAATTCACGGTATATGATAGCCGTAGGCAGGAATGCGCGTTCTTCGTCCGAATCGAGAAGCGAGGTATTGGTTGATGCAGCATATCGAACTGCTGCCGGGCTAATCCCAGTGCTTAATCCAGACGCGACGCTGTCAGTGAGAGCAATGGCGGCAAAGTCTGCAACGGCAGCGTTGTCAATGCTATCCACGACCAGCAGCACCAATAGCGCGGTGTTGTTGACGAGTGTCGCCATTTTCTCACGTGTGGAAATCCATTGCATAACACCTTTTCCCGCAGCTGTGTTTGAAGGTGAGATAAACATCAAATAGCGCTGGATCTCAGCGCTCGACCGACCGCCAGAGTAGACGGAGACACCGCCATCACAACCCACGACCGCTTTGTTCTTGATGGAGACTTTCCCCAGTGGGCAGTTGAAGAGCACGAGAGTCGGCAAGCCCGTGACTGGCAGCGCCACCACGCCCTTGACATCTGCTGCACTGACTGTTGCGAGGCGAAGATACGGCAGCGTCGACGATGCAGACGAGCGGAGCGTGGTGGCTGCGTCTGCGAACTCACGGAAGAGCGACCCGCTGCCGCTGCGAGTCTGTACAACCAGCAAAATGAGCAATGATTAAGAAGAAAGCACCAATGGATACAGAGACGTGCCGTCGAGTCCACTAGCAGGAACAGCGGCGAGTACGTTGAGAGCGCGAGGGTGAACGACGAGGCGTCCGTCAGCAGCAACACGCCATTCTGCTCCGGCAATGAGGCTGCAGACGAAGCTGCAGACGCAACGAGAGCGTGATCAACCACCAGCAGGCACAACACCAGCCTCCGCATCATGACATGCAAGCGGTAATCTCGATGAGAGATCGTGCACTTGCGACTTTTCAGAAGATCACGGCTCTGCAAGATCTCACGATTGGATATCATATTATCGCCTAGAAAGACTAACCATATCCATACACGCACCAAAATGCTCGAGGCTGCTGGCTGGCGTATACGTGCGCACTTACAGCTCCTCGTGCTCGGCGGCGGCCGAAGAGCCGTCCTCCTCGTCGGCCTCGACCTTCTGCGAGTTCTGCTTGAGGAACTCCGTCATCGCCTCGACGTCGCGCGCGCCCTCGTACACGACCGGGTTCTGCTTGTCGTTGGCAGGGAAGTAGAGGATTGTGGGGAATCCCTTGACGTCCACGCCCGGGTGGTCCACCTCGTTGGCCGTGGCGTCCATCTTGGCGATCAGGACGCTGTCGTCGTCGGCGAACGCCTCGGCGAGTTCGTCGTACTTGGGCGCCAGGGCCTTGCAGTGGCCGCACCACGGCGCGTAGAACTCGAGCAGGACGTCCTGCTTCGAGTCGACGACACGCTCCTTGAACGTCTTGCCGACGATGACCTTGACGGCCTCCTCGCTGTCGTCCTCCGGCTCGGCCGACTTGAGCAGCGGCGCCACCTCGCCAGCGAAGTAGCTCTTCTCGAAGGCCACGAGATCCTCGGCGAGGCCCTCGCTAATCTTGGCGACAAAGTCCTCGCCCTGGTAGCTGAAGCCGTACTTCTTCATGCCGCCGGCCATGTTGACCAGGATGGCAGCCGGGAGGTCCTCCGTCTTGAGGCCGAAGTAGTCGACGATGCGCGTCTCCGTGTGGGGCATGATGACGTGCACGATCTTGCCCTTGTTGGCCTGCGCGGGCACCTTGATGGCCGTCTCGAGGTCGGCGACATAGTCCTTGGAGGTGTCGACGAAGACGAGCAGCTGCTCGTTGCTGTCGCCGCCGAAGATCATGGGCGCCTTCTCCTGCGAGAAGGTGATGACGAGCGGCTTGCTGTTGGCGTTGACGAACTCGGCGATGGCGTCCTTCTCGAAGGCGCCGTCGAACACGTTCTTGCCCTCGTCGAACTTCTTGTAGAGCACGATGGCGTCGGCCTTGGCGGCGTCCTCCGTCACGTCCGTGACCGTGGAGGCGGCGAACACGACGAGGTCGTCCTGGTCGGCGATCTTCTCGAGCACGGCGCGCTTGTCTCCGTCCTCGGCGTCGAGCACCGCGAAGACGACCACGTCGTTGGCGGCCGTGAGCGCGGCGAGCTCCTCAGCATCGGCCACGATGTGCACGGCGGGTCCCGACTTCTTGACGACCCACTTGGTGATCTCGTCGCTGGTGCGTCCGCCGTCGTAGTCCTTGGCGGCGTCCGCGTCGCCCTTGAAGAACTTGAGCGTGGGGAAGCCGCGGATGCCGAAGCGCTCGGCCGCCTGCGTGTGCGCCGTCGCGTCCACCTTGGCGATGCGCAGCGGCGGGTCCAGCTCGCCCAGCGCGGCCGCGGCCTTGACGTACTCGGGCGCCAGGTTCTTGCAGTGGCCGCACCACGGCGCGTAGAACTCGACCAGCAGCGTCTCGTGCTCGGCGATGGCCGCGTCCAGCGTCTCGTCCGTCAGCACCAGCACACCGTCCTCCGTCTCGAACTCGGTGGCCGAGGCCGAGCCGGCTGCGACCGCCACCAGCGCCAGCGCCAGCGCCGCCGCCTTCTTCAGGAACAGCATCTTGGTGTCCTTTCTCCTCGACAGGAAATCCGAAAGTGAGCCCTGGAAGGATCGGCGACAGCGTCAGCCGCCATAATGAAGCGCGGAATTGGGGTTGGAGGTGCGCAATCCGCAGGAAATCAAGTGATTGCGTAGCACGACGCTTTTGTATGGACCGAAGAGGTAGGAAGCATACTAAACGGGAGTGAATGGCGGAGGCGCCGGCCACGTGTCATGTCGGGAAGGGTACACTTGTCAAAATGAGGTGAAACACCTGGAACACTGTCAAAGGTGACACGTTGCAGTTGAAGAATCCTCAATGAGGATACGAGGTGAACGGATTGTGGACCAGCAAGCTCGGATCAAGCCGAATGGCATATTCACACCTCGGTGTTCATGATCAGGTCTGGAGAAGACGGAGAACGAGTTGTCATCACAAAAAAATCACAACTCCAGAGTTTTTGTAGAGTTCGACTGAATCAAGGTTCACACGTGCAAAATCTATTGACGAGAACAAGGCAACGTAATTTAAGCACTACGCATCCATGAGGTGCTCGACGATGTCCTCGTACTCGAGAGCCACTGCGAGCTGCGTGGGCCGCCAGGAATGCTTGCTGATGGTCTCGATGGTGGTGATCTTGGCCCGAATCTTGGCGTTTCGGTGAAGCGGGTCGTCTTCTTTTGCGGTCGCAATCGCCTTAAACACGCTCACGTACCCACGACTTTGTTTGACAGCGCGAATGATTGGGAACCTTTTCTCGCTTTCCAGAAGCGTGACTTTGTCCGCCTTTGACCTGACAATCGATGTCGAGTTCTCAGGATCGATCACCATTCCCTCTGAAAGGTACTCCCCGAGGCCTTGGTAACCTAGCAAATATGCATACTCCGCGGCATTGATCAATCGTTTCGAAGTATTGATGCGCGCTTTCTTGACCTTCATCTTCTTTTGGGCGGCGCTTTCACCGAAGTCAGCATCGGCTGCTAAACGCTTGAATTCGTCGAGGTCCCCCGCACAGTGGAAAACAGCGCGGTGAATGGGAAAGTCTTCTTCATTGTCGACGAGCAGAATTTTTTCTTCAATAGTCACGCTGTGTTTACTTTCTGGTGGTGTAATAGGTCGAGGAACGTCGCTTTCATTTGGAGACTCCGATTTCTCAATGCGCTCAGTTGGGTCACTCACTGGTGCCATTGTGAGATCGCATTTAGTAGATGCATCAGGTCGATCTATCTCTGGTTCGTTGAGTGGCAAGGCATGCAACGACAGATCGTGCGGCGGCAAGTTCTGCAGCGTCAAAGCAGAGTCCAACTTGGGCAGATAGTTTTCTGGCTCAGGTGCACTTTCTATGACATTTTCACTGTCCGCACCGATCTTTTCAGTCATAGGCACAGCAGGTGCCTCAACATCTTGGGAAGGTGACAGCTCATTTGCTGGCTGGTCAACCATCCCCAGCGGCGACGAACTCAAGCTGGTAATGTATGATTGGGTTCGGCAAGCGCAATGATTTTTCTGCATGATGCTTGTGCCGAGTAGTTCAAAGCAGAGATCGATGTGATGGTTCTTGAAGGCCAAACCCATAGGGAGTTGGTACATCTTGTCCATAGCTAGAATGTTCGCACCAGCACCAACAAGGATACGTGCTATCTCGCTATGACCGTTGTAAGCTGCCCACCCGAGTGGGGTTCGTTCGAGGTCGTCGTTTGCATCAACGTCTGCTTTTGCGACAACCAGTTTGTGCACGATATCCTGGTGGCCATTGCGCGCCGCCCAATGAAGCGCTGTCATCTTGTTTCTATCGACCACGTTAATGTTTGCATTCGCATCAATAAGCGTGTGGGCTGAGTCGCGATCGCTGTTGTAAATAGACCACAATAACGCCGTCATTCCATCACAGTCCATTGCATCCAAGTTCGCATTCGCCTCGACCAGGTCTTGAATTGTTTTGACTCGCCCATTAGCAGCCGCTCGCAGTAGGGCAGTTCGTTTCTTGGTATCAGTAGCTTCAACATTCGCGCCTCCTTTGATAAGCACACTGAGAACAGCGTCACATTTACTTTTTTCTGCTATAGTAAGTGGCGTTCGCCCAGACATGTCGACTGCGTTCGCATTCGCTCCCTTCTCGATCAGAATTCGAGCTGTTGATTCATGGCCAAATGAACAAGCAAGAATCAGTGCGGTGCGGTGATCTTCCTTTTCAACATCGTCAATTCTCGCACCACTGCTCAGCAAAGCTGTGGCAGCAGCATCCTGTCCGAAAGCGGCTGCATGCATTAGTGGAGTCCATCCACGAGCGTCGCATTGGTTCACATCAGCGCCTGCAATAATAAGGATCTGGATAATAGCGACATCGCCGGTTTGAGCAGCCGACGCCAACTGAGTTTTGTAGAGTCTTGCCATGGTTTCCATAACTCCCTCGATCGATCCGCGTCCAGATTGCAGAGCCTCAGTTGCACGGTTTATAACATCAGTCATTTTATCATCTCCGTTGCTGGATGCGATATAGTGCGAGCTCTGTCCAGCATTGTTTCTTGCCTCGGCGTTCGCTCCGACCCCGATCAAGATTCTTACGACGTCGGCGTGGCCATTCGCGGTCGCAAGCAGTAATGGGGTCATACCTGCATTATCCTTGTGTTCAAGAGCTACACCAACATCGACAAGGAGACGAACAACTGAGATATGGCCACCACAACTGGCCCAATGCAGTGGCGTGCGCAGAATTGAGTCGACAGCATCAAGGTCAGCCCCATGATCAATCAGCATTTTAACAATCGGATCGCTGCCAATCCGTGACGCAAGAATTAGAGGTGTATTTCCTTCGTCGTCGTATACTTGGACATTCGCACCAGCATTGAGCAATACACGAACCACGACTACGTGTCCATTGGTGCAAGCATAGTGTAAGGCGGTTTTGTGACCTCGCGACGTAAGCCCCTTGCTATGATTCTCAATCGTATCGATGCTTGCACCTCCGTCGATCAGTGTCCTAACAACAGCGTCGTGGCCGTTGCAAGTAGCGCAGATTAGTGGTGTCCGACCATCTGAATCGCAATCGTCAAGATCAGCTCCATCCGCAATCAATGCTCTGACGCAAGTTATTTGTCCATTGAAAGAGGCATCACATAGCCTGATATCGTGGCGGGCGGGGTTACCCATTACTCGAAAGTGATTATCGCGATCAGACCCCAATATATTGAGTTGAAATGCTTCGCCCGACGACTCTAAAGTGATTTTCTGCGTAGCATCTTTGAGAATTGCCGCCACTTTGTTGCGGCCTCTTTCTGAAGCAATGACTGTAGGAGTTTTGTTGTTGTTGTCTGCAGCTTGTAGGTTGGCGCCAGAGTTAATTAGTAGTCGAACAACTGTTTCATAACCACCAAGTGCGGCTTTGTGCAGCGGCGTCTGTCCATTTGTAGCAGTCGCTTCATGCTTTGCGCCTATATTCAAAAGTAGTCGGACCGCTGGTAAGTGGCCTTTTGATGCTGCTTTATGAAGTGGAGTTTCCCCGATGCTATCGGTTGCTTCCAGGCTAGCACCCGCATTGAATAGTACCCGAATAACCGAGGAATCACCATTTATCGCGGCTTTGTGCAGAGGGGTTTGCCCACTTCTGTCTTGCTCTTCGACTTTTGCACCCTCACTGATCAGTTTCCTCGCGACTAGCTCGTGTCCAGACGAAGCTGCTTTGTGTAGTGGAGTTTCTTTGGTATGTGAAGTTGCCTGCATGTTGGCGCTTACGCTCAATAATGCTTCTACGATTGAAACGTGGCCTTCAGACGATGCCTTGTGGAGAGGTGTTTCGCCATTCACATCGACTACCTCAACATTTGCTCCCGCTTCAATCAACCTTATCGCCACCGACTTGAATCCGGTTGAAGCGACTTTGTGGAGCGGAGTTGAGTTTGTTGAGTTTTTTGCCTCCAAATTAGCACCAGCATTGAGGAGTTGTCGAACCACCGACGCATAGCCACGAAATGCCGCGTAGTGCAGTGGCGTATCTCCAGCGCTGTCTGCGGCGTCAATATTCGCCCCGGCGCCTGCCAATGCTCTCACAGCCAATTCTCGACCTGAAAATGCAGCTAGATGAAGCGAAGTTGAACCAACAGATTTTTTTGCTTCAAGGATTGCACCTGCTTCGATAAGCAGTCGAATCACTGAATCATGTCCTGCATGTGCTGCTTTGTGTAATGGCGTTTCTGTGTCTGCACCGATAGCATTCAGCTTGGCACCCGCGGCGAGCAACAGTCGGACCACTGGCCCATGACCATTAGTCGATGCGAGATGCAGTGGCGTTTGCCCTTTCAACCAATTAGCCGCCTGTGCCTCCAAGTTTGCGCCAGCTTCGATCAGAATGCGCACCACCAACTCGTGCCCGTCGGAAGCTGCAATGTGCAGTGACGTCATTCCGTTGTCATTGGTCATTTCGATATCTTCTCCAGCATTGACGGCCTGTTGGACGGCAACAGAGTTTCCGGCTGCAGCCCCAGACAAAAGAGTCGCTCCGTCCATCGTAGGGATGGTCCCCGCACTCTCTGCAATCGTGTTTTGCTTGTTTCGGCGTGTTTCTGAAACTCAACGAAGCAATCTACAGCACCATAACCGGGTAGCGCAGACATCTTATCGTTTCCACGGATGCGATGAAATGATCGCCATGCGATTTCATCCTGAAGAACTTGTCATCTTCTTATGCTGCTTCAATCTATATTTGTACCGCTAATATCATTGGATCGATCTTTCATCCAGCGATTGTATATTAATTTGTAGTCGCCTTTACGCCAGAATATTGTAAGTTGATCTACTTGAGTATATTATCTCGTAGCCTCCACACTAGAGTTATAAAGTATCTTTGTTGTGTCATAGCATTCCGCTACACTGTCGTCACGCACTCGCTAAGAAGCAAGTACTCAGCAATGTCACCAAATTCGAGAGAGATGGCTAGCTGTGTTGGCCGCCACGAGTGCTTGCTGACAGTTTCAACCCTTGTAACTTCAGCCTTGATCTTTTCATCCAAATTCCACACTTGATCGCTCCTAGCACCCGCGATCGCCTTGAATACACTGATATATCCTTGACTTTGGGCAACGGCTCTTATAAGTGAACATTCGGGGTTACATTGTGCCAGGGTCACTTTATCGGCCTTTGACTTCCTGATTCTTGGTGCATTTCCATTTAATTGCATTTGTTCAAGAAGCATCTCGCCTAGTCCTTGAAACCCAAGAAGAAACGCATACTCAGCAGCACCTATCAAGCTGCTTGTAGTCGTCGTACGAATCTTTTTGACGCGCATCTTCTTTTGCGCAGCACTCGATGAAATGTCGCTCATTGCTGTGAACCGCTCAAATTCAGAGAGATCGCCCTTGCAAGAAACAACAGCACTATGAATGGGAAAGTCGGCCTCACAGTCAACAAAAATAATGCCGTCGTGAGTTGAGATAATGCAATCAGTACTGACTTGGTCTTCCATTGCGTTTGCAGTTGAATTTACCGCCTCCGTTGGGCTAATGGAAACTGATGGCAATTGTAGCTCGAAATCCTCCTCTGGCTCTAGGTCAAAAGCGGCCACAGTTGTCATTGCTGTTTGTGTCGGCTTTACATACGGCAGTTTCTGCTCAGTCACTTTTCCAACATTGGCATAGCCTTCCGAATTGGTCTCGCTATCTTTTTCAATTTTGTTCAGGTTTGCCTGAGGCAATTTTAATTGTATAGTCCCCAAATCCGGGATGCTGTCAAAGAGAATAGCTTGCTGAGAAGCGCAGCATGCACACTGAACCTGAACCATTCCCGCCCCCAGGAGCTCTAGGTAAAGATCGGTGTACTGGTTCTTGAAAGCTAGTCCCATGGGCATTTGATGTGTCTTGTCCATAGCTAACACGTTTGCCCCAGCGCTAACAAGCATGCGGGTAACTTCACTATGGCCGTTGTAAGCTGCCCAGCCGAGGGAAGTGCGCCGAATCCTATCTCCTTTTTCAATATCGCCTTTTGCAACTATTAGAAGCCTCACCAAGTCTACATGCCCTTCTCTAGCCGCCCACATTAGCGGAGACATGCCGTTTTTGTCGACCACGTTTACCTTTGCTTGAGCTTTGATCAACATTCGAGCGATATCGTGGTGTCCACTACGAGAAGCCCACAACAGAGATGTCATTCCATCGCTATCAATCGCTTCAACATTTGCGCTGGCGGAAAGTAAAGTCTTTGCCATATGAGACCGCCCATAAACACATGCACGCAGCAAGGCTGTTTGCTGGCTGCTATCTGTCGCTTCAATATTTGCACCTTCAGCAACCAGCAAACTAACGATTGAGTCATAGCGTTTTTTCGCTGCTTGCATCAAAGGAGTGCAGCCTGATATGTCTGCGGCATCAACCTTTGCTCCTGCCTGTATCAAAACTCTGGCTGCCTCTTCGTGACCAAATATGCAAGCAAGATACAAAGGTGTTCTTTTGTCTTCGTTTTCAGCTGCATGAACGTTTGCACCGCTTACTAACAGTGCGCTAATAGCAGGCCCATGGCCGACAGCAGCAGCTTGCATGAGTGGTGTCCAGCCGTGGTCGTTTGCCTCATCGACACCAGCTCCAGCCAGCAGGAGTATCTGGATGACGGGCAAGTCCCCAGTCTGAATGGCTGATACTAAATCACTCCTGTTTGCTCGTGCCATAGTTTCGGCTAATGCCCGACCTGGTGACTTCGGTGCAACACAACCGGTTTCCTGGTACTCCATTACGCTTGTAATCTCTTCCGCGACGGTCTGGTGTCCGTGCTTATTAGCAAGGTCAAGTGCAGTTTGATCATTCTTGGTTGTAATGAGAGCGTTTGTACCCGACTCGAGAAGCAATCGAACCACGTCGACGTGTCCACTCCGAGCAGCTAACATCAAAGAAGTCAACCCCTCGGTGTCGCTCGCATCCAAGGCGCATCCAGCACCAATGAGCAGGCGAACTGCCAAAATATGGCCTTCATTGCTGGCCCAATGCAACGCAGTCCGCCCATCATTATCTGTACAATGAACAGCTGCACCATTTTCAACGAGAAACTTAACTATTGGAGTACTTCCCATCCGAGAACCAATAATCAGCGGCGTATTCCCGAATTCATCGGTAGTATCTAGCTTGGCACCGTACTCAACCAAAACTTTCAAAGTTATGAAGT
>JAASGX010000447.1:0-21492 GCA_023334415.1 Phytopythium chamaehyphon | reverse complement strand
CGTCCGACGTCAGGCCCTCGCGCGTCGCCTTGAGCTTGTCGAGCGCCGCGTTCAGCGGGATCTGCGCCCACTGGATCTGCCCGGCCTCGTTCATGTAGTTCTTGGCCTCGCTGGGCGTCGCCATCGACATGTACGAGTTGCCGCTCGCCATCTTGTCCTCCGCTTCCGATATTCCCCGGCCGGTCGCTTGCAGATCCGTTGCTGGTCTTGAGCTCGAGTCGGGAAATTGACGAATGGCCTCGACGTCGCGACGGCGGCCTCGCCCCAAAGCTCCAAGCCTTGAAAGCCCTGGACGAGCCCAGGAGCTCTGCTATCGGCCGTCCAGAGCCCGGACAAATCGTCGGTCCTTATCCCCCGCGTCCTCTCTATGAGAAGCCCCCTATTATACCTCGGCGCTTGATCTCGCGGAAAGTATGACAACCGCCGCCGCCGGCTGGTGGAGCTCCTCGAGCCGACGAGCTGCTCCACGCCAATGGTGAGACCGCGAGAGACGGATCGGCGAGAGAAGGTGCTCAATGTGCTGTTACTGCCGCCTTGCAGTTCCGAGGAGCAGGCTGCTGTACGCTCGCTTGGGGCTTGGGATTGTTCGGGACATGCGGCCACTGCTATCAATACAACCAGGAATCATGTTAGCCTGCTGCCATGATACAGAGCTGCATGCCAGGTGGAGCAGCCAGCCGGCAGGCGCTTGAATCCACCACCGCAACCGCGCAACAGCAGCGGGGAACGGGGCGGTGCCAGTGTGATGCGGATGAGATGAGAGACAGACCACGCTGCCGCTTGGATTGGAGGCCTTCCTTCCTGCTCTTCCCATGGTTTGACAACCTGTGACAGTGGACCACGACGAGGAGACGACGGCATCACAATGATCCCGACGATACGCGTCGAGTGTGAGCGTGTGATACGATGCACACACCGCGCAGAGAAGCTCACGTCGCATATACAGAGAGGTTCATTTGAATGCTGCTCGCTCGCCAGGCTATTTCCGCTGCCGCTTGCGCTGGCTGCTGCTGCTGTGGTTGCCGCGGTTGCCACCGCCGCGATGGAGGCCCGTGTACCTGCCCATGCGCGAGGCCATCTCCTCAGCCGACACCTCCTCGCGCGCCGCCTTCTCCTCCGACTCGGTGTACTTGAGCTGCCTCGTCACCTCCTTGAACTCGTCCTGCGGTCGCAATGCCACAACAGCCAGCCACACGGGTCAGCGCGAAGCGAAACGTAGAGCGACGGATTGCCAGCCATCAGATCCGCACCTCGACGCCCTTGTTGAACCCTCCGAAGGACCGCCGGCCGAACACCAGCGGCAGCGACGGGTCCGCCACGTCGGCCACGCACACGATCGCCGACCTGCGCCCCACCAATTCTCCATCAGCAACTCCTGCCAGCTCCAATGGCAGCAGCCTCCACGGCCTAAAGCCCCAGCCAGCAACGCACTCGTCCTCGGCCGCCGGCTGCTCGTCAACCCACTCGTCCTGCCGCTTGCGCGCCTGCAGCGCCGCCCGGCGGTCCGCCTCCGTGTGCTTCTTGCGCTGCATGAACTGCTCGCACAAGCACAAAGCGTCAGCTCCTGCCTATATAGCAGGAAATCCATAACCAATGAGCCATCGTCACCTTCATGGCCAGCGTCTTCTGCGACAGCGTGGCCTTGGGCCGCGGCGCCGCCGACTCGCGTGGGGGCAACGCCGAGCCCGCGATCTTCGCTCCCTCGCCGTCATCTCGGCGCCTCGGCTGCTGCTTGGGCTTGTCGCCAGCCGCGCGCGGCTTGTCGCCTCCGGGCTTCCACATGGCCGGCATGCTTGTTGCACCTTCTCCTTATCTAGGCGCGAGTATGGGCTGGTGACATGTTTCCCTTTCGGCGGTTGGTGGGCGAAGCACCTCCCATTTTTTATATTTGGCCTTGGAAAATACATAATGTGTCGGTTATTCGGTCAACTGAAGCCAATAATCCCTCGTTTCAGATATAATGAGGGATTTGCACCGATCACAAGGGACATTTCGTGAGGGACAGCCGACTCGACCATTACACCCGCACGTGTTCTTTTTTTTTCGCGGCGCATAATTGCTCGTTGATTGGCCAGAATCGAACTTCAGTCTTCGGCGATTGGCCGAAACCCGTGCTTGAGATATTTCCTCACCTCCTCATCTCGAGAAAGCGAGGCTCACACAACCATCTAGGAGACAGGCGGCGCGACGGCAAGGAAGGCCCAAGGCAGGCTTCCTTCCCCCCTCTCTTCGCCTCCTTACCGCAGCCCGAGCAAGTGCTGGGCGCCTTCCCCCTTGCTTCCTTCAAGCAGCCAGCCAGCCACAGCTACAGTCGAGATGGCCGTGGAGGTGGAGACCGCCGAGCCAGCGGCAGCAGCAGACGCGGCCATGCTCTCGCCCACGGGCTCGTCCGTGGGGGCGCCCGAGTCGCTGCGGCTGTCGGAGATCGAGAGCGCGCACCTGTGCGCCACGGGCCGCATGAAGATGGAGGAGCTCTTCCGCCAGTGGCTCAACGTCGAGGGCACGCGCGAGATGATCCAGGGCATGGTCGACGACCTGCGCCACGGCCGCGAGCTCAACTTCGACGCGCTGCTCGCCAACACGGCGGCCGCCGCGCCCAGCTCCGGCGGCGGCGTGCTCAGCGGCGGCGAGTCGCCCTCGCGCAGCCCCAAGCGCCCGCCCAACTACAGCCAGTTCGCCATGCTCGGAGGCATCGTCGGCGACCAGAGCCCCAACGGCCGCAGGAAGCACCTCGTCAGCCTCTTCGGAGACGAGCTGCACGTCGCGCCCGAGCCCGCCGCGCCAGAGAAGGTCGCGGCTGATGACGTTGAGATGAACGAAAACCAGGCCGGAGCGGACGAGCCGGCGGCGGCGGCGGGCGGCGAAGAGGGAGAAGACGACGCCGCCATGGAGACGGACAAGGTCGGCGAGCTCGCGGGGGAAAAGGGAGCCATCCCCAAGTTCTTCACGCCGGGGGAGGCGCGGCGCGGACGCACGCGTGCCATGTCGGTGGACACCATGACACGGAAAGTGGTAAGGGCCGGTTGCGTGCGATTTGTTGAAGCGGCGATGTTGAAGCTGACAATATTTGCCTTGATGATGCCAGAACGATATCGAAACCCGGTTTCAGGACTTTCCCGAGGGTATGAAGGTTGAAGACTTTGTTGCGATTACGAAGGACCTGTGCGGCTTCCCGTCGTTCTTCAATGCGCCGTTCTTCCGACGAGTAATCTCGCAGGATGGCCCGAAAGACGCAGCGCCTGACGCCGCGGACGAGGCATCCCAACGAATTACTAAGGATATGTTTCAGTCCTACTGGACTCGCGAGCTGGCTCCGTTCGACGGCATTGAGAGATTCTTCCGGGTTGTCAAACAGCAGCAAAACAAGCACATCGAGCGAGACGATTTTGCCCCGTTCCTGCATGGTACGCACTTTTCTATGCTTTGGCACGAGCATGGTTCCTGGGGTTCTTACGAGAGCGCGCGTTTCCTACTCTAGAGCTGCTCAAGTATCACCCTGGACTCGAATTCCTCGGCGGAACGCCTGAATTCCAGGAGAAATATGGTAAGGTACATTTCGTTGCATCTGACTATGTCCAGATTGCTAACATCCATGCCATGCAGCCTTAACTGTAGTAGTTCGGATATTTTACTCGGTTGATCGGGATAGCAGCGGCAAAATCACGCTGCGAAAACTGCGGCGCAGCAACCTGGTTGCAGCATTTAACTGCGTTGACGAAGAGGAAGACATTAACAAGGTGCGCTGCTCTTGCATGCTCCTCTCGATCAACAATCGCATTGACCAAGGCGGAACTTGTAGGTGAACTCGTACTTCTCGTACGAGCACTTTTATGTGCTGTACTGCAAATTTTGGGAGCTCGACACGGACCACGACTTTTTGCTGAGCCCGGATGACTTAGTTCGCTACGGAGGCCATGCACTCACGAGGGTCATTGTGGATCGGATCTTTGAGCGCGGCCGTCGGCCGTTTGCACGTGTCCAGACTCTGTCGGCTGAGGAGAAGAAGAAAATGAGCTACGAGGATTTTATCTGTGAGTATGCATTGAATGGCGGCTACCAAGGAAAGCGTGAGACTGATGTCTGGGTTATTTGCAAACAGATTTTATGCTGTCCGAGGAAGACAAGAGTAACCCTGTTAGTCTGAAATACTGGTTCGAGCTGATCGACACGACCGAAGACGGCGTCATCCGCGCTGATGAGATGCGAGCATTTTACCGCCATCAAGTTCATCGGATGGAATGTCTGGGTCACGAAGTTGTGCCTTTCGAAGACATTTTGTGTCAAATGTGAGTGAAGCTGATCAGTCTTGAATTGAATTCTAGTGCCGAGCATTGTTGCTAACCTTGGTTGCGTGTATAACTAGGTCGGACCTGCTGCACCCCGAGAAAGATGGCGAGTTCTTCCATAAAGACCTCATTCGGCCCGACAAGATCCGAGTGTCCGGCGTGTTTTTTAACGTGCTGTTCAACCTGAGCAAGTTTATCGAGTTTGAGCAGCGCGACCCGTTCTTGCTCCGGCAGCAATTGGCCGAGCCTGAGCTCACGTACGAGCCATCATACTGTTCCTGCAATGGGATTGTCATTCTTACGATTTTCTACGCATTTCTGCTCGACAGTGATTGGGATCGGTACGCCCGCGCCGAGTATGCCCGGTTAGCCATGGAAGAGGAGAGCCGCGAGGAGGACACTGCCATGGACATCGACACGATGGACGGCTGGTACGTCTCGGACGAGCAGGAGGAGGAGGTCGATGCCATGGGTGGGGGCGCGAGTGGCGGCAGCGAGGGCGGTCAGACGGTCGAGGCTCCTTTCTAGCTAGCGGGTTAGAAGCCGCGCGTGATTGTTGTGTATGCAAAGCAAAGGATGACTAGAGAACGAGCGAGGCATGCTCATGTCAGCAGCGAACGATTCGCAGGATCGTAGAAGCAGGAATTGGCGTATAGATTGGAATGGCATGAACCGCGACGGTCTCCCAGCCGGCGCGACTGCTTGTAATCGCCCTTGCCGCTCCGCTCAGCTGGCGCCGCTGCTGCTGCGTGCTGCCTGTGCCTCCTTGAGCTCCTGCAGGCGGTCGTTGCACTGCTTGAGCTCCTTGACGACGCGCTGGCACTTGGTCCAGTCGCGGTCGAACTCGCCCAGGCAGTCCTCGAGCCGGTAGTACTCCTTGGCGCAGCCCATCTTGGCGATCATGTCGTCGATGTCCAGGTCCTCTCCGAAGTCGCTCTTGGAGCCCGCGTGCAGTCCCGGCACGGCCGTCGGTGGCGGCGCTGCGCTCATGGCGATCGGCGAGTGGCGATGATCGCGACACTCGCTGTCTATGCAGCGACGTAGTGATGGGTATTGACGACGCTCCATTGCGCCCACGAGGGCGCAGTGAGGTGTCGGGTAGAAGCAGAGCTGATTGGCAGGATAAAGCCTCATTTTCGACGAATGGAAGCGCTTCAACTTGAATGCGTGATGTCGGTGATGCGCTCGACGTCAGCTCTTCAGCGATGATCCCGCCGTTGCTCCCTCCTCGCTCATTCCCGCAGTCGCCAGCTCCCGCCCAAGCCTCCAAGCTCCAAGCTCCAGCCTCATGGAGCACTCGCACGACCATCACCACGACCACGACCATCACCACGACCATGGTCATCACCACGACCACGACCACGACCACGGTCATCACCACGGTCATCACCACGACCACGGCCACCACCACGACCACGAGCATGGACACCACCACGGGCCAGCGGTGGACGGGGACGAGCTGGTGCGGCGGTTCACGCAGGGCAAGGGCCGCGCGCCGACGCCCGAGGAGGAGCAGCAGCTGCGCGAGCACGGGCACACGCACGAGCACTTCGAGCACGCGGGCGTCTTCGACGAGCGCGAGGCCGCCAAGTTCGGCCGCGACTTTGCGCAGCGCGCCTTCACGGTCGGCATCGGCGGGCCTGTGGGCAGCGGGTGCGGTCTGTGAGGCTATGGAGAGTCTGGGGGTGGGCTGTTGACGTTGTGAGCTTGCTTTGGTGGTGACGACCGGCAGCAAGACGGCGCTCATGCTGGCGCTGTGCCGCGCGCTGCAGAGCCGCTTCAGCATCGCGGCCGTGACCAACGACATCTTCACGCGCGAGGACGGCGAGTTCCTGGTGCGCCACCAGGCGCTGCCCGAGGAGCGCATCCGAGCCATCGAGACGGGCGGTTGCCCCCACGCAGCCATCCGCGAGGACATTTCGGCCAACCTGCAGGCCTGCGAGGACCTCACGGACGAGTTCGACGCCCAGATGCTGCTCGTCGAGTCTGGCGGCGGTTTGTTGGCGTTGAAAGGTGCTTCCAAGCAGTCACTTGGCTGACAATGTGTGATCATTCGCTGCAGATAATCTTGCTGCCAACTTCAGCCGCGAGCTCGCCGACTACATCATCTACGTCATCGATGTGGCTGGAGGCGACAAGGTGCCGCGCAAGGGTGGCCCTGGAATCACGCAGGCCGACTTGCTGGTGCGCTCGCACCTGTGTATTCCAACACGTCCGAACGTGCACTAACGGTTCGCGTTGCTGTGCAGGTTATCAACAAAATTGACCTGGCCCCGCATGTTGGCGCAGACCTCAGTGTCATGGACCGCGACGCCAAGAAGATGCGCGGGACAGGCCCGACCGTGTTCAGCCAGATCAACGCCGGCAAGGGCGTGGAGGAGATCATCGACCACATCATCGGCGCCTGGCAGGCGGCTGGCAACAAGGCGTAGCCGCTAGATGCAGAAGACTCCATGCGTTGATGTTCAATGTAATGAGGGGGAACGCTCCCAACAGACTTCCATTAGTAGTGCGAATCATCTTCCTAGATTGCATGCTGCATTTTCGCGATGAGTTGCGCCAAGTCTTGTGCATTCTCGTTCTGCAGTCGTCGCGTTTGCGCCATTGCGCCTTCAATTGACCCAACATGAAAGCAAATACGAATTATCAAGAGAAAAGCTATTGCCAGCCAGCAAGGCCACACAGTGCGGCACCCGGCAGACTCAATCTCGTCGACTACCCACCCCCGTGATCGATCTCTAGCCAGTTTAGCCGCTCGTATGCACCATTGTAGATCAACATTTTCAAACAAAGGCTTGAGAGGAGTTGAGGCACGAAGCTGCCCCTCGCCCTCGATTTCACGATTGAGCTGAGGCTCGTCGTCACAACTCTGGTCTTCATACTTTTGAACCAGCTCATCCAAGACATCATCGAGGGTCTCTGGTTGACTAGCCTTCGATTCTGAGCCCGTGGAAATTGATGATATACGTGGTTGGCTAACTGCCAGCTCCAGTGCTAGCAGTGCGGCGTCGAGATGCTTGCAGTGATCATTGATAATAAGCTCAACAGTATTCACCGCCAGCCGGAATGTTGAGTCAAGTGATCGGACGAAGTCCACACTTTGCTCACTTTCCTGCTGTTCAAGACTGCGAAGGTGGTCCAACGCAGAGAGCATCTTGTCGACGTCCTTGGACGAAATCTTTGTCGTCTTGGTCTTGGACAATTTGTCAACATCATTGCTCTTTTGTCTATCTAGATCGGATTCTTCACCAGCAGTCGAGACGTTATTGTTATCCTGGTCTTCATCTTGACTGTCAGCCACATCGCTCAACTCCGAAAAAGATGCGGTCATTGTCACGCTTGAGCGAGGGAGCCTCGCAGCTTTGCTGGCCATCCGAGCACCACGCATCGCGAAGTTGGCCAGATTCGTCGTAAATGTTTCGACAGCAGCAGAACTGGCCTTTTCGGAAGTCGTTACAGCTGACAACCAATCTTTTGCATCGTGACTTGGTATCCGAGAATACCGTGCATCTACAGTCGAGCGCGCTTTTGCCACGCGCTTTTGGGTATCCTGTAGTGCGTCTCGCAGTTCCTTGTGTGTTTGGCTTAGCTTTCGATGAGAATATTTGAGTGTTCTTGAAATCGGATCCAGTAAGTTGACTGCGCGCATTTCGTGGTAATGAGCTAGTTCCGACAGCAGTGTCGACACATCGATCAGGCCGATGCTGTCGTCCCGATCATCAGTAGTCGTTGCACACGAACTGTCGTCTTCGGGTCGTTCACCGTCGTTATCTCCCGCCACAATCGCGAACAAGAAAGAGGATTTGTTAGCGCGCGCTTGCTTTCGAAGCCGCTGCACACATTCCTCCTCCACCGCGGCCATCTTGACGAACACTTCATTAACCCAGCTGAGCATCGCTAGAAACACCTCGCACTTGACCGCTGCTCGCGCCACTTTCTCAACGTCGCTGTCGCCCTCCTCGCCGTCATCGTCGTGACAAGCCTGATTAGCTGGGTTGATGATCTCAGCTTCCCTCTCCCGGTCGGTCCGCAACTGTCCGCGCAGCGTGGCAAGCTGTCTGCGCGCTCCCTCGAGCAGGTCCTGGTAGGCTCGCAGCGCGTCTCCCGTGAGCCCTGCCAGCTCGCGCATCCTCCTCCTGTCCTCCGCGCGCAGCTGTCCCGCCACCGTCGCGATGGCGCGGCGCTCCACGTCGCGCTTCCTCCGCAGCTGCCTCGCTCCCTCGGCCACCACCTCCCTGTCGTCTCCACCATCGCTCTCGGCCAGCAATCCGATCCTGGCCACGTCGAAGGCGTGCTCCTTCTCGAGCGCCTCGTCCAGCTCGGCAAGCAGCAGCGCCGCGCGGCGCTCGTGCTGCTCCTTGACCTGCGCCAGCGCGTCGCCCACAACCGCGCGCAGCGCTGGCCCCACGCGCGCGCTCGCGGCCGCAGTCGCGGCCAGGAACTCCTCGAGCGCCACGCAGGCGCGCGCCAGCGCCGGCGCCACCCCCCGCGCCGCGTCGTTCACGTCCGACGCGATGGCAATCGGCAGCCCCGCGAGCGCGCGCGCGTGCCGCTCCTCCGCGTCCGCCAGCGCGCCCAGCAGTGAGCCGGGCGCCGCGTACGAGCGCTCGGCGATGAGGCGGGCGCGCGCGGCCAGCCGCCGCCGCAGCGCCTGCGGCTCGTCGCCGCCCACCGCCATGGAGCGACGGTCCGTCCTTTCCCGAGCGGATCTTGGACTGGGTTATGCTGCTAGCTTTTTGGCGGAAGCGATACAGTGCGCGCAGGATCTATGCGGACGGATGGGTTGGGTTTTGTTTTGGCCAATGGATGGAATGGGAGAGACCTTTCGGCGGCCAATCGCGGGGCGCGGAGGTCCACTTCAACTTGAGCCTTTGGCAAGTGTTGAAGCGGGACAGGAATATCGAGTCCGGTGCTATTTTGACCGCTTGCTCAGTATTTTGAGGCCGTCGAGCGGCTGAGACCCGAGCCACTTTCCTCTCCGTCCTGCTGCTTGGTGGTCCGCGCGTGGCTAGTCTTGGGAACTGTTGAGCGCTTCGATATGAGCCGCCTCACGCGGCTCGGCAGCGACGTGCCGGTCTACTTCCCGTCTATCGTCTCGACGTCGGCGGCTGGTGCTGGAGAGCAGCGGTTTACGCCCAGCCCGCCTCAAAAGGGGCGGCACCACGTCAAGAAGCAGCACGACGGCGCGTCGGCGCGCGTTCAACTCGAGCCGTTGCGACCGCCAGTCACTATGCTTGGCAGTGGAGCCAGCGGTAATACCAGCGCTCGACTTTCGGTCAGCTCGTCGTCTGGGCGGATCTCATGGGACTCGAAAGTGATGGAGGGCGGGAGCACTGTGGCAGAGAATGTGACCACGTTCCAGGAGCTCGACCGCAAACTGCAGTTTTACAAGCAGTTGTCTGCCTTGAAGCTCCGTCGTGTTGTTACATCTGAGCATGAGATTCTGCGCAGGATAGATGGCGTGCTTGCGGCCACAGCAACGGCTCTCGATGCCGATCACGCACTGCTTTACGCTGTAGATAACGTATCTAGGTCACTCAGCGTCACTGCCAGCACAAGAAGCGATGTCGTCGGCTTTCAAGTGGACAAAGAGTCATATTCGCTTCGCGAGTACCTACCAGTACACTCTCATTCTGAGAGCGAATGCATTGAGCGATACTGCGAGAATGATAGCACCGAAGAAGGAGACACCATCAGCAATAGTCGCCCTGATATTGATGAGCCAGCGGCGTTTTATGTTCCTAACCTCCAAGCACTATCATCCTATCACTTCGACAGTGATGTCGACTCACGTGTTCAAGACTCGACTGAGGTGTATCGTACCCGGAGTGTGATTGGAGCCACAATTGCGGACGAATGTCGACGCACCATTTTTATTGTAGAGGCGAGGTGCTCGCACGATAGTGCGTTCTCGTCGTCAATATTTGCAGCCGCTGTTACAGCTATAGAGAATATCGCGTTCGCTTTCGATCTCAAGCAAGAGCATGTTCATGCAGTGCAATCATACTCTGCGCTCGAGAACGTTCTTCATGGTGCTTTGAAGCCTCCACGCTGCCCATCACATGCGCTTTTACAAAAATATGAGCCAAGCTGCAGCCCTCCAGCTGAACCAACTACTTCAACTGGAGATGCAGTGGCTGGTTTGGAGGCGGAGGAAATAAAATACTTGCAATCACCGAACGCACAAGTGATTTTGGAAGAGGTGCTAGCAAACTCTAGGTACACAGGAGCATTCTTTATCGAGCTTCATACAATGCGCCAGGCGTGTGAAATTCTGTCTGTATGCGGTGACACTGGCCCAGTGAACAATGATATTCGATGTGTTCTTCAAACATTTCTGAGCCCCAGCATCGATGAAGAAAAGGCACCAAGCCCGGATTTGGTGAACCGAAGACAGTTGTTTCAACAACTAGTAGACAGTACGGATCAGAGAACAGAGCTTGATCTACTCGGAAACGATGCATTCAGGGATCTCTTTTCGCCGATGAATCTGTCATCATTTGCCTTCCTCCCCGTTCCGTCTAGTATCTCGACACGTTCAGCAGGAGTGCTTTGCATTTGCGCACCGCCCCTCGATGAATCGGGTAAATCAGCTTCACCAAGCTTGCCTATCGCCCAGCATCCGCTACCCGTGACTGCTCGAGCGCTGAGGCCGTTCTTGGCTTCGTTGGCACTGGCTCATGTGTTTAAGAAAAAGGATGACGACATGCGAACATCGACGCTGCAGAAGAAAAAGCTCATCGCACTGTTCAAATCTCATTTTCATCTCGAGTCGGTCAATGACCCCGCAACACTCGTCAATACGATCTGTGCAGTAGGAAGTGATCTGTTCAACACCAGTCGTGTCACCCTCTACGTAGCGGATGCTATCAAGAGTGAGTTGTGGTCTCTCAGCTCTCTTGGAAGTGTCAACGGGCTTCGCATTCCGTACGGCAAAGGCATTTCTGGAACCGTAGCGGCCACCAAGGAGACGCTTATCGTTCGGAATCCGTATGCAGATCCGCGCTTCGACCGATCCTTTGATGTCAAGTTCGGATTCAAAACCGAGTCCTTGCTTACGTTCCCTATTCTCGACAAGAACGGCGAGACGCTTGGAGTGATTCAAGCTGTCAACTTCCGAGGCTTCCTTGATGCAGAAACTGCTGCTGGTAATCCACTGCTCGCTCGCTTTGATGAAAAGCTCCTCGACGTTTATCGGCATCTCGCGGCCCATGCGTTGCGTATTAACTCGTCTCTCATTACGTTCGCAAAGGTGCAAGCAGACTACTGGGTGAACCGCGCCGTCCTCGTTGACCAACAGCAACAAGTGAGCACCGGACATTCTGGAGATAACGACGGATCTACTTCCGACGGATTGACTTCGGAGTCCGTTGCTGTTGATACAAGTGGAATGACGCCTCGATCTGCTGCTCAGGCTATAGCAGCTTCTGGACCGGCACTCCACCTCGTTTCTGGGCAGATTGAGGTTGCGAGTGTCCACTCATTGCTAGATATCAGCGGCTTTGACGAAGCGAAGCGAGTACCTCGAAACAAGTGGAGCACATTTGCGTATGCGTGCTGGGCACTTGGCGGATTTCTTCTACTTGCTTCCCGCCAGCGTCGCTTACGTCGGCTTGCACTTGAAGCAAGGCTAGACGAGGATGATGAAGACGGCTCGTCGCGTGAATCCAGTAGTAGCAACAATAGCAGAACAAACAGCGTCTCGGATAGCAAGACATCAACCGGACTCGGTGGACGCCTGCGAAGTCGCAGCCGCACAGCCTCTGTCGTTCGTGCTGGTCGAGCCAACTCACTTATCAACCGCTGGCGCCGCGTGACGATGGAGCACAACAATGGCAGGGTTGATGAGCTCCTTGATCCAAATTTTGATCCGCTCAGCAAATCTATCCTGGAGCTCGAGGCGAGTGCATTCATGCTTTTCGATGGACTCATGCTCGTCTCGACCTTCCGGATCGAGGAGCACACTCTTCGCGCGTACATCTCGGGCATCGCCCGAACCTATCGACCAGTGGCATACCACAGCTTTTATCACGGGTTTGACGTCGCATTGACAGCGTATCGACTCGTGCGCACAACGGGAGTGCTGGATGTGATCAAAGAGCTCGAAGCGCTCAGCCTGCTCGTTGCAGCTCTGGGACACGATGCCGACCACCCCGGTAACGACAACCAGTTCGAGATCGACTCGGCCTCATCTCTCGCTCTCTGCTACAACGACATATCGGTGCTGGAGAATCACCACGCGGCCACGACCTTCGCCGTGCTTCGCTGTACGTGACACACGTCTCCTTTGCCTTTGCCGTGATTATGGTAGTTGACTGATGATGTTTGCTTCGTTCCCGCGTTTCCTTTGACAGCCCCCGAATGCAACATTTTGAAGGACCTGAGCGCCAGTGCAACCGCGTCCGTGCGCACTGCGATCGTGCGCTGCATCCTCGGGACAGACATGAAGCACCACACGCGGCTGCTGGCCGACCTCGCCGTCGTCTGCACGGTCGACGACTTTGCGACCGTCGCCGACGGCCGGCAGCTTATGCTGACGATGCTCATCCACGGCGCCGACCTGGGCAACCTGGGGCAGCCCCGCGAGGTGGCGCTCAAGTGGGTCGACCGCGTGTGTGAGGAGTTCTCGGACCAGGCGCGCAAGTCCGCCGCGCTGGGGCTGTTCGTGCCGCCGCACATCGTCAACCTGGAGGAGGAGGTCGTGCGCTGCCGGCTGCAGATGAACTTCATCGACTACCTCGTCACGCCGCTGTGGACCACAATCACGGGCATTTTGCCCGACGCGCGTAAGTGGCTCGATCACCTGCGCGCCAACCGCGAGTACTTTGCCGAGCGCGCGGCGCTGCTGTCCGCCCGCCGGCGCGAGCCCGCCGGCGACCAGAGCTAGCCATGCAACGCAATAGAGTTACCTACGTCCACCATCCTGCTGCCATGCGTTCTGGTTGATTGTGCAATGTCCTAAACGCGCTGCAATTGCGAGTTTTGCATGTGGCGACGCAAAAGTATCTTGACTGGCAGTGTGCTGGTGTAGCCATGTGGTCATCTCTTGACAAGCAATGTTGAACGAACGTCACCACCAAAAGTGACGCGCCTCCATTCCGCCGACGCGCACTTCTCCCCCGAAATGCAATATTCTATCAACTATGACAATTTTATCATATATCGCAGGCCTCTGGTGCAGGTAATCAGTCGGGTGAGACGCAGGCGCACCGGGGGGCATGCGATTCCGCAGGTCCATTTTCCGCCAACGAGGCGCGGTGAAACGCAATGCAGGGCCTCGATTGGCCAAAAACGCAATATTGAAGCTGCGTTAAACGTCAAAAGTCAATCCGCGCGATTACCTGGGCAACATGCTGTTGAGGAACGCCCGCCAGTATGAACCGTCGGCTTGAAGGCAGGCTCATTCGCGAATCTTCCGGCCAGCGAGCAGACCTCCTCCCCCTCCACACTTGCTGAATATAAAGCGACGACTCGTACGATGGCGAACGGCGGAGCGGGCGACTTTGCGGGCGTGCGGCGCGCCGACGAGGAGACGGTGACGTTCCGGCACCAGGGCGAGCTGCCCAAGCTGCCGATCCCGCCGCTCGAGGACACGTGCGGCCGGTACCTCGAGTATGTGGCGGCGCTGCAGTCGGCCGAGGAGCTGGCGCTGACCAAGGCGCGCGTGGCGCAGTTCCTCAAGGAGGACGGCCCGCGGCTGCAGCAGAAGCTACTGGCGTACGACCAGGACAAGAAGAGCTTCATCGAGGACTTTTGGTACGAGGCGTACCTGAACCACCGCAGCTCGGTGGTGCTCAACGTCAACCCGTTCTTCGTGCTCGAGGACGACCCGACGCCCTCGCGCAACAACCAGGTCTCGCGCGCGGCCTCGCTCGTGCTCGGGTCGCTCAAGTTCATCAACGCGCTGCGCAGCGGCAAGCTCGAGCCCGACATGTGGCGCAACAACCTCGCGCTCTGCATGAACCAGTACAAGCGGCTCTTCGGATGCGCGCGCATGCCCACGGCCGAGCTGGACGAGGAGTTCGTCGACGAGTTCTCCAGGCACATCGTCGTCGTCTGCCGCAATCAGTTCTACTGGTTCGACGTCTGCTGGGAGGACGGCGTCACGGCCATCACGGAGCGAGAGCTCGTCGCCAACCTCAAGGCCATCAAGGAGGACGCGCAGAAGACGGACGAGCTATCGGCCGCCTCGCAGGCAGTTGGCGTGCTCACGACCGAGCACCGCGCTAACTGGGCCAAGCTGCGCGCCAAGCTGATCGTCGACAACAAGGACACGCTCGACATCATCGACCGCGCGCTCTTCCTCGTCTGCCTCGACAACACGGCGCCGCCCGACGCTGCGGGCTTCGCCGCCACCGCGCTGCACGGCACCTACGGCATTCACAACGGCGTCCAGACGGGCACGTGCATGAACCGCTGGTACGACAAGCTGCAGCTCATCGTGTGCGAGAACGGCGTCGCCGGCTGCAACTTCGAGCACTCGTTCGTCGACGGCCACACGGTGCTGCGCTTCGTCTCGGACGTCTTCACCGACACCATCATCCGCTTCGCGCAGACCATCCGCGGCGGAAACTACTCGTTCCTAGAGGCCTCGTACCGCGCGCCGTCCACGGCTCCGCAGAGCGCCCACCGCCCGCGCACCAAGCCGCTCAGGCTCGAATGGGAGCTCAACACGGAGCTGCAAGAGGGCATCAAGTTCGCAGAGGCCAAGCTCTCGGACCTGATCCTCCAGAACGAGGTCGACGTGCTCGAATTCACGGCGTTCGGAAAGCTGTTCATCACGCAGCACAACATGAGCCCTGACGCGTTCGTGCAGATGGCGTTCATCGCCGCCTATTACTTCCAGTACGGCTACGCGCCCAACGTCTACGAGCCGGTGCTGACCAAGCGGTTCCTGCACGGCCGAACGGAGGCTGCTCGCTCCATGACTACCGAGGCGCTGAGCTTCGTGGAGGCCTTCTTCTCGCCAACGTCTCCGCTCGACAAGATCGAGGCGCTCCGCAACGCCATCAACGCTCAGGTCAAGATGGTGCGCAACTGCGCGGCCGGCAAGGGCGTCGAGCGACACTTGTTTGCCCTCGAGTGCCTGTGGCAGGCGGAGCAGAAGGGAGCCGTGCAGCAGGCCGCCAAGCCCGCGCTGTTCGCGGACCCTGCGTGGGGAAAGCTCAACCACACCATCCTGTCGACGAGTAACTGCGGGAACCCGAGTCTGCGGCTGTTTGGCTTCGGGCCCGTGGTGGCCGACGGCTTCGGCATCGGCTACATCATCAAGGACGAGGGCATCCAGTTCTGCGCGTCCTCCAAGCACCGGCAGACGTCTCGCTACCTCAAGAACCTCGAGGCGTACCTGCTGCGCGTGCAGGACCTGCTGCTCCGAGAGGAGGAGATCCGCTTCCCCAACGCGGCGGCCGAGAAGATGAGCCAGAAGGCCGCGGCCAAGGCCACTCCCGCGGCCGCGTCCGCCTCCTTCAAGGGCTACGGTTTCTTCGACGACGGCGACCTGCCGGCCGAGACCAACGGCAACGGCCTCGCTGGTCGCGTCGGCCGCCCTCTTGACGTCTAGTTCCGTTGACTCGTTATGAAATGGCGGCTTAATTCGCCATGCTGAATTCCACACCCGTGCTCGTTTTGACATTGCTGCTGTGCTAGTTGTCGTCCTCGTCGCTCGGATCCTCGTCGCTGAAGTAGCTCGAGGGTTTCCGTATCCGCCGCGTGGCCGTCGAGTTTGGCGGCACGAGCACGTCTCCGTCCGACACGCCCTTGGACGGGTACGCCAGCAGCGACAGCGACAGATCCTGCTCCGAGTCCTTGGGCGGCGCTCTACAATACACATCCCCAGCAGCGTTAATAGACTACACAATACAAGCCGAGCACCATTCAACGCACAGCAGGTCGGTGGTGCCCTCGTCGTTGAAGTAGTGCACGCGCTCGTGCGGGTCGAAGCGCTTCCTCTTCTTCTTGAGCTTCCTGGCGGTCACGGGCCGCTCGCGGTGGCCCAGCACGTTGCGCGGGCAGTCGTACGAGTAGTGGCCGTGGGCGCCGCACTCGAAGCAGCGCAGCGTCTGCAGGAACGCGCGCCGCTTGGCGAACTCTCTCGCGCGCCCGTTGTCCCGGCTCAGCGACACGGCCAGCGTCAGGCCCTCGAGCTGCGCGCCGTGCATGGCGGCCACGGCGCGCGCGCAGTCCTCGGCGCGCGCGAACTGCACGAAGGCCACGCCACGCGAGCGCCGCGTCTCGCGGTCGCGCAGCACCAGCACGCGCGCCAGCCGCCCGAACGGCGCGAACAGCTGCGCCACGTCGCTCGTCGTGTACGCGTACGGCAGCATCGACACGTACGCGGTCGTCGCCAGCACCGCCGGCGCCTCCGCGTCGCCACCTTCCGCCTCCATCGAGTTGGCTCTCGATCCCGGAATCGACCATTAATGTATTAGATTTGAACAGTTAACATTCCCTGAGCGTAAATCAAGGGGTAAGTATTACTCTAGGTTACGTAACTACACAGGATACTAACACATGGCAGCACACTGTTACAGGGTTCAGTTCATTGCGGAAATGGGAGGTTATTGGGTTGGGGAGTGATTTCCCCTGCCGTGAGGACGAGGCCAAGCTTGGTTTCCCTTTGAGGCGCCTGTCTCGGATCTGCCTGCCGCCGGCGAGATGGAGGCCAAGGTGTTGGAGCTGCGCAAGAAGATGCCGAGCAAGCGCGCGGTGGCGGCCTCGCTCGGGCAGTTCGTGCAGCAGAAGTCGGTGGCCGTGCTCTACACGCCGAGCGAGCAGGAGCGCATCAAGGACATGACGGACGCCATCGCGCTCGCCACCAGCGACTTCGAGACAGACGAGCAGTGGGACCGCATCCTGCGCGTCGTCGACGCGCTCGCGGCCGCGCGCAACCGCGCCGTGTACGTGGCTTGCCTTGCGCTCTCTCTCTATGTTAAGGGCGACGACTTGCTGACTTGAGAGGCGCCTGGGCAGGCTGAAGGAGTCGATCCGCTTCCTGCGGCTGCGGCTTGGCCACCCATCCGCGAGGGTCGTCACGCGCGCGCTCACGCTCACGGAGGCGCTCGTCAAGAACTGCGGCCCGCTCGTGCTCGTCGAGGTCGCCTCCGAGTCCTTCATGACCGAGCTCGAGGACCTCCACAGGGTGTGCTAAGGTGTTGCTCAAGTTAGTGTCGAGAGGGGGTTTGAGCTCATGACGGGGGTTGGAATGCTTGCAGTCGCACGCCAAGAAGCGCGGGCGGGACAGCCTCGAGATTGCGGCGCGGGTGCTCGACATGGTACAGGCCTGGGGCGAGGCGTTCCTCCCGCATCGGGTAACGTTCACAGCGTTCCTGTTTTCGATGAAGAGCGGCGAACTCACCCAGGTTCGAGCAGAGCGAGTACCCGCTGTTTGTTGATACGTACCACAACATGCGCAAGAAGGGCGTCGTGTTCCCCAAGCAGTATGACGAGAGCCGCGCGCCAGTGCTGACACCGCCGGCGCACGAGTCGCGCGCCACCGCGCCTTTTGCAGTCGGGGCGGCCCCTTCTTCGTCGTCTTCAAGCGGGCGACGAATCGACACGTCGTCAGTGTCGAGCAGCAGTAGCGGAATGGGCGGGCTCTCTCCGCAGGAGCTGTTCAACCTCGCCTCCAACGTCTCGGAGATGTTCGAGGACATGCTGTACGAAGCGCGGAAGAGCGACGCGGGGATCGACATGAGTGGTGTCATTGACGAGCTAGCAACACAGGCGCGCGAGCTTGTGCAGCGAATGGAGGGTCTCATCCAAACTGCGGTGAACGAAGACAGCGATGTGGGTCTACAGCGTAGCTTACAGTTACGCGCTACGGATACTCACGCTTTCGTTGAATTTGTTGCAGGATCTGGGCAAGTACCTCTCAGTGAATGACAGCCTCAACCAGGCACTCGAGTCGTTCGACAAGTTGCGTCATCAGCTAGACAACCAAGAACCTGAAGTCCGACCACGCAAAGCAGCAGCATCACCAAAGGAGGCCCCGGCCTTAATTGATTTCTTCGATGACCCTGCTCCGGCCCACCGGGACAACCAGGTGGAGGAAGACCCATTCGCTCAGTTCGCGCGCGCTCGTGCTGGATCAACATCAAAGTCTAGTGAGCGGGGATCGATCTCTAGTGAGACCCGTCATAGCGCTGTTGGATCAACCACAGGTGCCTTCAGATCAAATCAAGATGAGGATGATAAGGACGACCCTTTCGCCAGCTTCGTTGACCAGCGAGCACACAAGTCGGTCGCCTCAACACCTGCGGAGACGAAGCCTGCAGCAAGTGAAGTGAACCTGATCGATTTTGGCGACGGTAAGAGCGAATGGATGAAATCCCCGTACGTCTCTGGCACTGATCTCTGTTGCATCATTTTCTCTATTGAGCAGATTTGCTATCGAATGCAGCTGTGCCCACGTATTCGGTTCCTCCAAACAACGACCTAACGCAAAGTAGCACGAGCTTTGGCGGGTCGACACTAACTGTTAGCCAACTTGCGTTCTCCAAGCCCATCGATGCAAACCCATTTTTCTTCCCGGGGCCGGCTACTTCATCGGTAGTGCCATCGCCACTTCTCGCGGCCCCAGTCACGATTAGCGCCACGACCAACCAAAGTGCTGCGACCAACCCGTTCGATCTGCTGGACTTCTCCGAGAAGGTGTCAATCACTTCCTCGGCACCAGCAACCAGCAGCAACCCGTTCGATATCCCACCGCAAGCCCCAACCCAGCCTATGTCATGGCCACAGCCGCAGCAGCCGCCGCAGCAGCAACCTCAGCAGTGGGCGCCCAACAACTCGTTCAACCCCTTCGATCTGTAGACTGCAAGTATTCGGTGTTTTGGTGAGCTGCTGTTGCATCTCCATTGTCAAGAAAGCAGCAGCAGCCAGAATCAACTAAAATTCATGGGTACGTTGATTGAAGTCCAATCAGCTCTCCTCTCCTACAGGCTGCAGCTCTCACCGAAGCTGCCTCGATCTGCAACGTACCATTCACCCACCCGACCATCCGCGCGAAGATATGCAGCTGCTTTCACCCGTGCCAACGGTCAGCCTACGCCTTGGAAATGAAAGCATGAGAAGGAACCTCCTTCGGCTTGTCTGCCTCACCCTCCGAGCTCGAAGAGCTGGACGAGCTCGAGCTGAACGAATTCGAAGCCTCGCCAACAGCCTTGCGCGCGCGACTCGCAGCATCCTTGATCTTCGTTGACGTCGTGCCGCCCACTCCCGAGCCGCTGCTCTCGCCCTGGCTCGAGCTGCCCGGCGTCATTTGCTTGGCCATGTCCTTGCCCTCCTTGGAGGTCTGCTTGGCCTTGTCCTTGCCAGCCTTGGCTGTCTTCTTGGTCTTCTCCTTCGCATGTTGTCCAGCCTCCTTGGTCTTCTCCTTCGCCTGGTGGCCAGCCTCCTTTGCCTGGCAGCCAGCTTCCTCGGTCTTCTCCTTTGCTTGGTGGCCAGCCTTCTTGGTCTTCTCCTTCGCTTCGTGGCCGGTCTGCTTGGTGGTCTCCATAGCCTGCTCGCCCGTCTCCTTCGCCTTGCCGACAGCGTGCGACGTCTTCTCCTTGGCCGTGTCGGCGGCCTCCGAGCCCTTCTGCTTGGCCTGGTCCATAATCTCGCCGCCCTTGTCGGTGGCTTGGCACGCCATGTCCTTGGCCTGGCTCGCTCCTTCCTGGACACGGCCCGACACGTCCGGCATGTTCTCGCGAGCCGTCTCCGCGGCCGAAGCAGCCTTGTCCTTGGCCACCGCCCCCTTCTCCACCGCCATGTCCTTGGCCTCCATCGCCTTCTGCTGCGTTGTGTCGACCGCCTGGGCGCCGGTCTGCTTGGCCGACTCCATTGTCTCCTGGGCCATCTGCTTGCCTTGCTCCGAAGTCGCAGCCACAGACCCGGCCACCTCGCCGGCCTTGCCCTCGACAGCCATGGCCGTGTTCGACTTGTTGGCCGCCAGCTTGGCCTGGTGGAGCGTTTCGGTAATGTACTCGACGCTCTCGTGGACTATGCCCATGCCCTTCTCGACCACTTTCTTGCCGAGCCCGCCCGTCACCTTGGCGTCGATCTTGACGGCCGTGGACGTCACCTGCATGCGCTCGTCCATCTTCTTGACGCCCTCGGCCACGTCACCAGCCTTGTTGGTCGCGCCGAGCATCTCGTCTCCCTTCTCCGCCAGCTTCATGGCCTCGCCAGTCGTCACTTGGGCCGCGTGCTTGGCCTGGCCGGCTGCGTTCTCGGCCGTCTGGCGCAGACGCATGAGGATGTCGTTGGCGATCTCCATCGTGTCCATGGCTCGCTGGCGGCCGGCGTTCACGATCTCGTGGAGCGTGTCCGTCACCGACTCGGTCGCCTGGGTCCCGCGAGACCCCATGTACTTGGCGTCGTACTCGACGGCGCGGTCCTTAATGGTGCGGAGCGCGTCCTGCGTGCGGTCGAGCCCGGACTGCACCAGGGACGCGCTCTGGTCCGTTAGGCTGGCGCTCGAGGGCTCGCCCGAGAGTTGGCGGCCGGTGTCGGCGAGGGCGTCGATCGTCTCGTGGGCCTTGAGCAGCGCGTTTTCGAGGTACTTGGACGCTGACGAAGTTTCATCCTTGGCCGAGTTCTTCTCGTCCAGCTCGCCCACCTTCTTGGACAGGTCGTCCAGATAGCGCTTGGTCTGGTCTGCCCCCGTCGTCACCTGCGCCTTGAGCTGCGCCACGCTGGTCTGCTCCGACATGGCTGGTCTGGAGTCGTGCGGTCGAGTGAAGTTGTCGAGTCGAGTGCTTGCTTGCCTGGTCCACAGCAAACTGAAGAATGAAACGTGGCTGCTTGGCGGCTTGGCAGCTTGCCAAGCAGCCACCCAACGGCAGCATTGGAAGGAACGCGAACTCGAGAAAGCTACAAGCGGAGTATGCTGCGTTGAGTATGCGGCGAGATGCCACAGTTAGCCCTTCGGCTCTCGAAGTTTCGCAGCTCTCGCCCATGAGTTAGCGCCGCGTCCCGTCATGTCGCTGCTTGGGCGCGAATTCCGGGTGAACGTGGCCACCAGCGTCGACGCCAAGACGGCAGGGAAAGTTGTCGATGTTGCTCCAACAGAGCTGCTCGTCAAATGGCATTGAGTCCATGAAGGTGCATTCATTTGCGATGGTTCAACACCATCTATCCTTGATCTGCTACATCACTGACCGACATGGTTCACAGCACCAACAAGACACGACAAAGTGATGCCAATGCAAAGCTGCCAGCT
>JAASGX010000446.1:0-21503 GCA_023334415.1 Phytopythium chamaehyphon | reverse complement strand
TCATTTCAATTCAGTTGCCAATTTTCTGCGTTCTGCACAAGTCTCCTTCCTCCTTCCCTCCAACTCGGGAAACGCTTCCTCATCTGCACAAGCGTGCGTGCCGTGTTTCGGGAACTGTTGTGAACAGCGTCCCGTTACATTGCGGAGGTCAGTAAACACGTGCTTAGCGGATGAAAATAGCCGCTCACACTCGTTTGACGTAGGCGGAATAAACGAAACGTCCATGTAGCGAGCCCGACGACTCACCTTGCGGCACTTGAATGCCTCGCACACGAACGATGGCCGTGGCGCGGTCTCTTCGCTAGTGCCGTCGCTGGAGTCGGGGAGGCGGAACGCATTACATGCTGTTCGCTCAGCGCCTTGAGCTGCTCCTGCCGCTGCAGCTTGACGAGCCCCGACTCCAGCGGCGCGTTGTTGACAATGGCGGCCGTCGGCGCCAGCCGGCTCCTGAGGTCTGGGAACTCGGCAGTGACGCGGGCAAAGAGGCACTCGCTGCCGACAGGGTCAACGTTGAGCGCTGGAGGGCCTTGGTGATGCCCTCCATCTTGTCTAGCACGTCACGTAAAGCGAACGCGCGCTCGTTCTCCCGACGCGACAGCATGAGGTCGCCCAAGTTGTACTCTGCGACTGTACCATGGTCAAGTGACCGTAGCCCCGGCTCTAGCCGGCAGTATCGGTCCAGTATAGAGTAGGTAATCGACCACCGCGTGTCATTCTTCATGACTGGAGCGAATGGTGTGTGCTTCCTCAGGATTGCGCGTCACTTCAACTTCGACAGAGCTTTCATGAACGCATGCACCTGGCTCAGTAGCTGCTCTTCCGGCACCAGAAAGTCCTTCATAGCCAGTGCGAACTTGCGGCTTGCACAACCGATGAGTGGGATCGTCCCCTCGCGGCGACCAATGTACTGATTAACAAAACAGTTGTCTACCACCATACATAAAACTGACTCCCAAGGCCGCTCGTACTGAGATAGCGTGTCATCAATGAGATCAAAGATGCTTTGTGCACTCAAATCCTCTTCTTCTCCGACTGGCGAGAATGTTAAAGATAAAAAAACGGCGAGACAGACAGTCCAGATCGTCGTAGTAGTCTTCACTCGCCTCGCGGTCTGTCTGACAGGCCGTTTCGCCATTAAAGACGGCGAAGATGGCGACGTAGTGTCGCCCACCACTTGCCCATCCGTCAATGACGAGCGCAAATTTGTCCGGGAGCAGAGCGCGGATCTCGCCTTGAACACGATCGTACAGCGACGAGATATAACTAGCAAGAGTCTTGGCAGAGATGCTGCCCATCCTTGCATTTTGACGGACGAACCGGCGCTCACAGAACGTTAACGGTAGTCGCTCTTCCACTACCCACTCAATCCACCGAATAATTTCGGTGGTGCGGGGGTCCGCGACGTGCAGTCGGAGCGTGTTGTTGATCCGCATGGCGCCCTCAGCCTCGGCTTCGTAGCCGGGATGAAAGCGCCGTAGTTGGTTGACGAGGTTAGTGAACCCGTGCACGCTGCGGCAGGAGCGGCTGCACGAGTTGCACACATACTGGCCTTACCTAGAGGCACGAAAAAGTAGGAAGCAGATGACGGGGTTGGAAATCGGTATGGTGGGCGGTGGAGAGTGCTGAAGGATAGCTGTTAGTAGTGGAAACGGGCTGAATACCGGACAGTGAGGTCGTGGCATTTTTTGAACGTTGACAATGGCAATAGAGGCTTCCACAAATGGTTGGTTGTGATGAAATTGCACAACATCGTTTGATCCCAATTCAAAAATGAACTGTTTCGAATTGCGAAATGAATTGACCTTGACTAATTAATTACTAATATAAAACATTGGAATACATGTTTTACGTAACTATTCGTTACAGACCCCAGTTTACCTCTGCATTAGACCACTAAATCAAAACGCGACCTCCTGCTCACAACACGCATCCAAGGCATTTTGGCGAGTTCACCGCTTTTCATCGGATAAATTATAGTTGAACTATCTTATAACACTTCGAATAGCATTTTGTTAACGCGATAATAGCAATAAGAACCTCACAATTCGATATTCGCGCGAAGTTCGATAAACGAAGTGCACCTAAATATACGGTACAATCTTGCGATATAACCTCTGTATCTTTGCGAAGGCAGCCAATTATAAATCGGTCAAAAATATCAATAATGCAGGTGCATCCACATTTTTGGCTGTGTACCGTAAAAATACCATGCATTTTGAGCTATGGAGCCCATGACCTCTATTCCATAGCATTTTCAATTTTGCCATGGCTATCATCTGCCCCCGTTGCGACAAGCTTCTGCACAGCTCTCTCGCCCGGCACCTGAACAGTGCGGCATGCAAGAGCTACGCCAACATGAATTGACCTTGACTAATTAATTAATCACTAATATAAAACATTGGAATACATGTTTTACGTAACTATTCGTTACAGACCCCTGTATGCCTCTGCATTGATTTGCGCAATAGATTGCATGTTTGCCCCACACACACTTGTTGATATTCATGATGCAGATGGGATGGAGAAAACGGTTATGTTTTGCCGCCAATCTCGTCCAGAGCGCTAACGGGTGTGTCCGGGTCACCTCCCCAGTTGTTTTGATTGTATAGCGGCGAATCACAGTCAGATATCAATTGGTTTCGGAGCCAATCTTGCTTGATGGGATTAAATTGGATGAGGATGGATAAAAGTTCTTCACAGCAGTTGCATGAGGAACGGAAGTCGCAGTTGACAACCATCATGCACCAGGAATCAAAGCAAGCAAAACTTTATTAGCTTGAATTCAGACTAGGCGAGCGCTGGAGAAGCTAGCGTGTGGAAGCTGCTGCTTGAGGCCTCGGGTGTGAGCTGCACGTCTCGAGCGCTGGAAGAGTCCACCACGACGGTGACAACCTCGTGCCCGCTCGCAACCTTGATGCTTTCCTCGCTGCGTTCGCGATACACGAAGCAGAGCCCGAGCTGGAAGACGTGCAGCGAGATAAAGAGGCAGTTGGGCCCAATGATGAACCAGTTGCTGGTCACGAGGCCGTAGGAGAACCACGCGAGGTTGTTCATCGTGCCGGCCACGACCATCGGCGCCTGGATAACTGAGGCCGACTTGGTCCGCAGCACGATGGCGACTCGCTCGAGCGGTGCACCGTACAGCATGACGAGGGCAATGTCGGCCAGCACGCCCATGGTCGACACGACTCCACTGTGGCTCTGGCCCGTGTTTCTCGTCGCGCCGAGCAGTGCGTAGACGCTTAAGAGCGACAGCGCCGCAACTACAATGGCAGCTCGCTTGGTGACCGTGGCTCGCTGACTGCCGGCAAAGCACCAGTAGATGCCAATGTAGGCCATGGCCGCGAGCTCGCCGAAGAGGAAGATGGAGAAGACAGGGAACATGAGGTCTGCGATTGCGCCGTACATCATCCTAGAAGGAGTGAGTGAGCAGCTGATCAACTCGTCGGGGTCACAGCTCCAGGCCACTCACCACATGTGAGAGCTCGAGAGCAGCAGCAGCAGCGGCAAAGCCGACACGGAGCCCACGTCCTTGGCCTTGACGACACGCGCGAGAGCCACGCACGGACTCAAGATCACGAGCAGCGACGTGAGCCCCGTGACGATCTTGACGGCCAGCACGACCGAAGCGGAGACCATGGCAACTCGGTCGCAGGTCGATTAGCGAACTGGCGAGCGTGGAGCGGTGCTTGTGATGTGCAGCACCACGTTGCAAGTGTCGCAATCCGAGCTGATGACGACATGATGCGTGTATGGACAGAGGCAGCAGCTTCTCGAGGACGAGGAAGATCTTTCGGAGGCACTGGCAGCAGTTGAGAGTTGTGTGAGCTCTACCTGGAGCTCCTGCCCCAATGCGTAGAGTTTGAGCTAGTAGCAGGTGGAGAAGCGCAATGTACATCGTGTTGGGTTTGGTTAGACGAGCCCCAACGACGCAGGACCCCGGTGGCTAGTGCCGGATCGGCGCGAGGGGCGAGTGCAGCGCGTCGAAGCCCGGGCTCTGCAGATCGAGGGGCTTGCTGGGCGTGACGATGGCGATCGACAGGCGCGGCTCGGCGTCCGTCTTGTCGCCGTCGTCGAGCAACAGCGGGTGCGTCTTGGGGTTGTACACCGCGTAGAGCACGAGCGTGGTGGACCCGAGCGTAAGGAAGAGGATGTTGGGGCTGATGATGAACCAGTTGCGCGTCAGCAGCCCGTAGGCGAACCAGAGCGCGTTGTTGGTCGTGCCGGCGACCACCATGTGGATCTGGAAGTAGGCGGCCGACTTGTGCTTGAGCACGAGCCAGATCTTCTCCATGGGCGCGCCGTAGAGGCACACGGCCACGATGTCGGCCGCGAAGCCCATGGCGGTGGCCACGCCGTGGTAGCTCTGCCCTAGCAGCCCGAGCCCGCCCAGCACCGCGTACAGGCTGAGCAGGAAGAGCACCGAGAAGGCGAAGACGAGCACGCGGCGGACCTTGGCTCTCTCGGTCGTGAAGCGCCAGTAGATGATCAGGTAGACGAGCGCGACTACGTCTCCGATCACGAACGTCACGAAGATGGGGAAGATGAGGTCGTTCAGGTAGCCGTACATCATCCTGTCGTTGACACCAGCAATTAGTGAGCTCCTCGGCCTCTAAAACCGCCTCAGGAACAGCGAAAACGCCCACCAGACGTGCGAGTTGGCGAGCAGCGAGGCCAGCGGGACCACCGAGAGCAGCCCGACGTTGCCAGTCTTCCAGACGCGGACCATGGCCGGCGCCGGGCTCAGGATCATGACGAGCGACGCGCAGCCCGCCAGCGACTTGACCACCGCCACGCTCGACATGTTTTCGGCCTTGGACCGAGCTGTCTGGTGGTCGAGTGACGTTGCTGAGACCGGCTGGGCTTGAAGTTGGCGGCTGATTGCGTTAGACCTCCACTCAACGTCACCTTCCCGCTCAGGTTCGACTTTGACATGGGGATAGTTGCGAAAGTGCTGGAGGCGACTCCTTCATACTTGAATCCAACTTGTCAATGACAGGCCGAGTCGTATCGATGGCCTTTGTCGTATCCAAGCGTGGCATCTACACGACTGGTGCCGACAGAATGGCAGCTCGGCACACCATAAGAGGATTGCAAAGCGAGTCGCCAGGATTTCGAACCCACCAGTATCTGAAAGCGCAAGAACTTCTACACACATCATCGATCGTGGGCTCGGATGGCAGTGAGAGCGAGAGAGAGCATGGTCGATGAACGAAAAGCTGGAGCCTTGGGAGTGTAACCCACACAAGTTGTGTGTGACTGACACAACACAAATTGGTGACGAGGGCGACGTCAGTGCCTCGTCACGTAACTCGCCACGTCAGTCGCGCTCTGCGCCACCCGCTTGACACGCAGCGAGCAGCAAGCATGACCGACCGACACTCTTGGCTGTCCGTCCAAACACCCGGATGTGACGGGGGCCTTCACCTTTCATCCAAACTGAAGCAGCGAGCGAGCGAGCACGAGATGCGCAGCGTTCGTTCGAGAACGAGGGCGTGCCGGTGCGACAGCCACAAGCTTCAGTTCTCAAGCATTGAAAGCTGAAGTATTCGATGCCATTCCGCAACTCTCCCTGAGCTGCAACGACGACCACTAGCTGCTCGTACTCCCCACCATGAGCGTCGGACTCGTGCTGCTGCAGGCGCTGGCGTCGCTCACGTCGGTCGCCATGTGCCTCAGCTCCGCGCCGACCGTCTCCCGCATCCACAAGGCACGCGACACTGGCGACGCCGCACTGCTGCCGCTCGTCGGGCTGCTCGTCAACTGCCACATGCTGTAAGTCGGCAGCCTGCTATTGCGTTCATGACTGTCTCTGACTAAGCAGCTCATCGCCCACACAGCATGATGTACGGGCTAGTCACAGGAAACCTGTTCCCGTTGTTCGCCACCTACGCGTTCGGCGAGGTGCTCGCCGTCGTCTACACGGCCGTCTACTTCCGCTGGACCAAGCAGCGCCGGTACGCTGCCGTCTCGATCGCCGCCGCGCTCACCTTCATCCTCGCCAGTAGCCTGTTCGTGATCCTCGCCAAGATCGGCATGGTTGGTTTCTCCTCCAGCCAGCTCAGCAACTTCACCGGGTACCTCATGGCCGTGGGAAGTGTGCTGTTGTACGTCTCGCCGTTCGAGACCATTGCGCGCGTGCTTCGGACGCGTTCTGCGGCCTCCATCCCGTTTGGAATGTGCCTCGCTGGCGCAACCAGCAACACTCTGTGGGTCATCGACGGACTGCTCGTCGGCGACATGTTCGTGTTCGTGCTCGGCGCCGTGTGCGCCTTCTTCGCAGCCATCCAAGTCGTGCTCTACTTTGCCTTCTACCCGAAGCAGTCGGCGCAGATCGCGGACGAGGCCGTGCAGGTCCAGATCCAGGTGGATGTTGAGAGCGCAGACTTGTTGATCCAGGGCAAAGACTGCAAGCTTGTGCACAAGGCAAGCACCAGTCGACTGGAGCTCGTGCGAGAGGCTCCTCCGTGCAGCCCCTCAGCAAACTTCACGCGCATCAAATCGCCCAACACCATCAACTAGCGTAGGAAAATGACTTCTATCAGCACGATTTAAATTCACACAGCGAGTAAAGTCCTTTAGTTTTTGTGGGCTTGCACTGGAGACTGCATTGCGTCAAAGCTGGGGCTCTGGAGACCTGCACCCTTGGCTTCCGCACAGGTTGGTGTGATCGCGATGGAGACTGACATCTCGGCTTTGTTGGCGTCGCCGTCGTCGAGGATCAGGGGGTGCGACTTGGGGTTGTAGATAACGTACAGCACCAGAGTAGTGGTGCCGAATATGAGGAACAGCGAGTTGGGGGCAATGAGGACCCAGTTCTTGGACAGAATGCCATAGGCAAGCCACAACGCATTGTTGGTCGTCCCGGCGACCACCATGTGGATCTGGAAATACGCGGCCGACTTGTGCTTGAGCACGAGCCAGATCTTCTCCAGTGGTGCGCCGTACAAGCAAACGGAGACGACGTCAGCGATCACACCCATGGTGGTGCCGACGTCGTGGGAGCTTTGGCCGAAGCACCCGAGTCCGCCCAGTATTCCGTACAGACTGAGCACGAACAGCACCGCGAGCGTGAAGAGCAGCACGCGCCGCACCTTGGCTCGCTCAGTCGTGAAGCGCCAATAGATGGAGAGGTAGATGACCGCGAGCACGTCGCCGATCACGAACGTGACGAAAATGGGGAAGATCAGGTCGCTTAGGTAGCCGTACATCATCCTGCAGCAGTGGCCGTGAGCGGGTGTCCAATGCCAATCAGAAAAATCGCAAGAGTACATACCAGACGTGTGCGTTGGCAAGAAGCGAAGCTAGCGGAACGATCGAGAGCAGGCCTAGGTCCCCGGTCTTGCAGACGCGATACATTGCGATCGATGGGCTCAGCAGCATGATGAGCGACGTGCAGCCCGCGAGCGACTTGACCACAGTCTCGGCCGACATGGCAGCCACGTGGTCCTTGCCTGGCGATTGTGAGACTGACGTTAATCTCTGCACGCCGCGAAGTCGAATACCTGGTGAGTGGTCGGTAGAGCAATGCAATCATGAAAGTGTGGTCGAAGTTACGGCAGTACAGAGTCACGGCAATGTGAGTGATCAAAACGGTGCAGTCCCGCAATCCGAACTACGCTCGCGCTCGCTTTGCTGGCATCGAAACCACAACTGCAGACTTTGTGCCACGCACCAACCAGCAAATCCAAACCGAGTAGGCAAATAACTTTGATCAGCACGATGGCGATCTATACAGTACTATCTAAACTTTCTGGCCCTGGACTGGGGACTGCAGAGCGACGAAGCTGGGGCTCTGGAGCCCGGTGGCGCCCTTGGTGTCTGCGCACGTCGGCGTGATCGCAATGGACACCGACATATCAATGTCTGCCTTGTTGACATCGTCTTCCAACACTAGCGGGTGCGTCTTGGGGTTGTAGACGATGCACAGCGCCAGCGAGACCGACCCGATCGAGATGTAGAGAATGTCGGGGCCGATGATGAACCAGTTATTGGTCAGGATGCCGTAAATGAACCAGGTCGAGTTGTTGGTCAGCCCCGCGATCACCATGTGGACCTGGAAGTACGCAGCCGACTTGTGCTTGAGCACCATGTAGACCTTCTCCATCGGCGCGGCGTACAGGCAGAGCGAGACCACGTCGGCGATGATGCCGTAAGTGTTTTCAAGGCTCTTTTCGCTCTGACCAGTGTAGCCAAGCTTGGCGAACACTCCGAAGACCGTGAAAGCGCTCATGACAACGACGACAGTGAGGAACATGCGCAGCACCTTGGGCCGTTCGGTGGTGTAACGCCAGTAGATCGCAATGTAGACGAGCGCGATAACATCTCCGGCCACGAAGGTCACGACAAGCGGGAAGATGAGGTTACTGAAGTAGCCGTAGAGCAGCCAGACGTGCGAGTTGGCGAGCAGCGTGGCCAGCGGGAAGAAGGACGCCACGCCCACCGACTTGGCCTTGTGGATGCGGTACATGCCTAGCGCCGGGCTGAGCAGCATCACGAGCGACGTGACGCTCGCCAGAGCCTTGAAAACCGTCACCGCGACCGCCATGGAGAATTGAAGCAAGCTGAGACTGCAGTGGAGACTGGACTGGGTGTCGAGTGGCTGGCAAATGCGGAAGTGGGGAGGTGTGCTGCGTTGCAAGTACGTAAGTCGCTCTGCCTAGTTGAAGGCTTGAAGCGCTCGACGTCATCGATTTCACAAAACACGGTTGATCATTCTTACAAATTTCAAATATAATTTCGCCAGTCGTTTTTACTCTACCCGGTTTTGGGTGATGCGTGTGCGTGGCCTCAGATGCGGTGTTTGGATGAGCGCAGGAACGACAGAGGAAGAGGCTCCTGGCCGATTCCCAGTGGCTCGCAACGAGTGCAAGATCTCCTGCCAGTACAGTGGCGTACATTTCAGTTTGGCCATGAGTCATGGTCCATGACACTAAATCTGTGGCATTTCACTCCTCATGACATTCGAACAGGTCTCACATTTCGCTCCTCCATCCATTTTCACACTCATCTCCTCAGTTCGTCAACACGATCCAGCCACTGTTCTACTGCAGACTTGAAGCATTCGGTGCCACCTGAACCTCCAGTGGCTCCAGTGGAGACCTAAGTGAAGCGTACACGGGACTTCCGACCGCTTTCTTGGGCGACTCCGACGGAAGTTCTCGAGGCGTTACGATGACGGAGATTGCGAGCTCGTCGGTTGGCGGAGGCTCCTCAGCGCCAGTGCCGTTCGTGAAGCTGAAGCCCTCGGGTAACGGATGCGTCTTGGGGTTGAACACCAAGTACAGCGTGATGTTGACGACGCCGACGACGAGGCACATGGCGTTGCCCACAAACATGAACCAGTTGCCCACCATGGGCGTGTAAATGATCCACATGATGTTGTTGGTGATGCCCGCGACCACCATCGGAATCGGGATAAACGCCGCTGACCGATACTTGAGCACGAGCATGATGCGTTCCAGCGGCGACGAATACATGCTGAGACCGACCGTGACGCCGAGGTAGCCCATCGTGTTCTCCACGCCGCGATGCGACTGGCCGGTGAGTCCGAGGCCTCCGAGCAGCGCGTAAATGCTCACGAGCAGGTAGATGAAAACCCCGGTTCCCACGACCTTGAGCGTCGACCGGAGGTTCTTGGTGCAGTAGATGTAGATTGCCAGGTACGCGACGGAGATGCAGTCGGCGATCATGAAGGTCGTGAAGATGGGGAACCACGTCTTGGTGACCACGCCGTCCAGCATCCTGTCGGTTGGTTTGGTGAATGCAGTTTAAAAGCAAGCATCGCCACATTGAGCCTTACCAGACATGCGAATTGCCCAGCACAGCGATGAGCGGGAAGACGGAGGCGACGCCGGTATCGCGGGCCTTGAAGATGCGGTAGAGCGACGGCGAGAGGCTCAGCGTCACTGACAGCGACGTGCACGTCGCGATGATCTTGAAGATGAGCACCACAATCGAGTTGGCCATGACGTCTCTATTGCCCTTCTTACACCCGTCTACGTGGTCGCGTGGCCCAAGCGCATCCGTGCCAACTTCAAAAATGAACAAGCGAGCGAAGCAACAAGGGGCGATGGGGCTGGAAGCGCGGACTTGAGACAAGGACTTGCGAGCAAGGAGCGGTGTTTGAAGCAGAGCCGCGCGCATCCCGGATCGCTCGCCACTCATCGTTGAATACATTGGGCAGCTCACTCAACAAGTCGCTTTAGCGGTGGGCCACGGCTCAGGAGGACGCAGCTCTCGACCTACAGTACAGGCAACTACCGATTGCGTATCGTCGATAAGCTAACGACGTGATCTCCTTCAAACTGCCTTCACATACTGGGTCATGGGCTGCTGTCCAAGTTTCAAGGCGGCACAGAGCCTACGCTTTGGTCATTGTCAGTGATCGTGAGACGCGGCTGAGCGCGGCACGGCTGCTTGCTCACCGCCGACCAGCGGAAATGTAGATGCTCATGTGGAAGTAGTTTGTCATTACATATCTTAACACGCACGAGTGAGAGACTCTGGTACTTCTGTGGCGCGAGTGGCTCCGACTAGAGAAGCCAACTCGCGGCACCAGCAGCAGCAGCAGCACCTCCACACTTTTGTACGTTGATGCCTCACTGTCGCAGCGGCTGGAGCGGTGACGGCAGGATCTGGTAGCTGGGACTCTCGGGAACAACGCTGCTAACCCGCGAGTGCCGGTCGACCTCGATCTGCAGCGTGCTAGCCTCCTCCTTCTCTAGCAGATCGTCAACGTTGATGCCAGCCTTGGCTTGGCGCGCGCGAGCCTTGCTCGGGTGGTAGATGAGGTAGAGCAGGAACTGAGTGACGGCGAATGTGCAGCAGACGACGTTGGTGACGAAGAGGAACCAGATGCTGGCCATCGGCGTGTACACGATCCACATGACGTTGTTGATGCCGCCGGCGACGACCATGTGGATGGGCATGCTCTCGGCCGACTTGGTACGCAGCACCTCGCGCATCTTGATGAAGGGAGACGAGTAGAGCACGAGGCTGACGCACATGGCCGTGTAACCCATGATGGTGTTGCGCGTGTGGTCGCTGATGCCGAGCACGCCGAAGCCCGAGAGCAGCGCGTACGCGCTGATGAGCGCCAGCACGGCCACGTAGAGCGCGATGACCGACCAGACGTACTTGTGGTCTTTGGTGGCGCGCACGTACACGAAGATGTAGACGAGCGCGATGAAGTCGCCCGTGAGGAACGTGGCGAAGACCGGGAACCAGTTCTTGGTGAGGCAGCCGTCCATCATCCACACGTGGCAATTGGCCAGCACCGACACGAGCGACACGATGGACGTGTGGCCCGTTTGGCCCGTCTTGTGGATCTTCCACACGGCCGGCGTCGGGCTCAGGATCATAATGAGCGACGTGCAGCCCGCCAGCACTCGGAACACCGACTCGACCGCCGCCGTCATTGATACGGATATCCAAAGGTGGCGACTAGCTAACGGTCAATAGAAGATGGGTTCACTTGACTGGTGATCACGTGGACCTCGGTCACGTGAGACTCGTCGACTTGGAGACCTGGAGGGCTTGGAGCCTGCACGCGGAGCCGCTTGGAGACTTGCGTGGCGGGTCAAAAGGCTTGAGCGATGCGCGGCAGGAGGCAAATCGGCGAGTGAGCTGCTCGCATTTTGCGGGCGGACACGGCGGTTGGAGTGTGCACCTGTTTGGATCATTTTTGTCGGCGTTAAGAGTCAACTTTGGGAAATAATCCGTGATGAGTGGAGGCATCTTGGCTGTAATTGAGCCTCCGCAACGCTCAAATTGAGACAAAAGATGTAGTGATAGACGACCATCACAGCTGTTTCTGTTCCAATCACGAAGTTTGGATGAGCACAAAGCCTAACTGTAACCTACAGTACGGCTGTCATAACCGGCTTGATTGCGCCACTTCCGCTGGTGGAGATCAATCACACTGGTTGTGACTCAAAGCACGCCACCACGAGAATTATTCACGAATCTAGAGTTGGTCCCAAGCTCGTTTGATCCGTGCATGAGCTCGCCTCCTCACGCATTCGGTCGCTTGGTCTATATGCCAATGTGGCTTTGGTCGTTCCACTCGCGAGGCTTTCATCCGAGGCTGGAATACTTTGATGTGCTAAGTTCTGTCGTTTGCTGAAAGCTATTGGCTCTTTGCCGCAGCTCCATTTGCTCTTTCAATGTGCGAGGTATTTTGCTGTTATGTTTCGTACAACCAATTTAGGGCACAATAATTCAGTTGCTCGGTATTGTTGGCTTGGACTCGTCATGCAAAGGGCCCCTAGCTCGGAGTTTCCGCCTCAACAACAAATATCGCAGTGCGATAATCGCATCCAGATATAAGGCAAAACGACATCAAGCGCGGGTAATGTGGAGCACTCGCTATCTTGCTGGTGCACTCGCAATCTCGCTGGTGTGCGATTCATTAGTTGTTGTATTCGCCACACGAGTATCCAACAGTTCCCAAGCTGCTCCACATTTCTCAGCAATGAAACTAGCGTAATGATCTCTGTGGCGAGTTGTAGGGAATAGCAACTCCAAAATCATCGTATCCCAGCTGAAGAATTGCACACATCTTGGGAGAGAATAAAGTCACCAAGTTAGCCCGTCTCAAATCGAATGCAATGGTTTTAGCAATCCAGACCAAGACTAAGACATATGTTTGTCTGCTTGCCGCAAGCTTCTCTCGACAATCACGAAGGCACTTTTCTACTTTAGTCGAGACCAAATTTTGGGATCGTTTCATTGCGTAGGCACCAGCGATGTTAAATTGCTTGTATTCAAACACTCAAAGGAAGCAATGGCCATCTGCGGACTGCACTTGCCGATGTATCACAGAATATTTTTATCGTGCACTGGCAACTCGTGTTCTGATGCTCAAAATGTATCACATTGTCGACCAAAGGCGGTCGGCATCGATCTTTTCAGTATTATCTTATAACTACGCGCTGCATGTGATTCTCGTTTAGTTTTAATGTGGTGGCCAACAGCGAAGTGCCAGTCAGATGGCCATTATTATCACAGGTCCTAGCGCACTAAGATAACTGAGTGTGAGTGTGGCTTGTGTCACAAAACTAGCTTTCTATCGTTGTAACTCAAAACTCGAGGTGATAAATAGCATTGACTGCTTGCAAGCAAAGCCTGCTTGCTAAATATCCTACCATGACTATCTAAAGCTGCAGGTGGGGTGGGTAAGTCACCTTGGCAGGTGCGTAGGTGATGACGGGAGATTGGCCATAGCTACTACGGGTGCTGCTACTGCGCAGTGGAGCCAACGGCGACGACATTGGCTGGTACATTGGGCTCTCCGGTTGATAATGCTTGACCTCAGTCTTTGGTGATAGCTCGATCGTAATAGCCAACTCGTCCGGAAGACTGATGGCCGGCTGGATGGCACGCTTGGGGTTGTACAGCACGTACAGCACCATCATGGCGAGTCCGAGTGGCAGGCAGATCATGTTGGGGATGAACATGAACCAGTTCTTGTCGAGCGAAGTGTAGATGACCCACAGCAGGTTGTTGGTCGCGCCGCAAATGACCATGACGATCTGGATCGGGCTCGCGTTCTTGGTGCGTAGCACACGCACGACCTTCTCGAAAGGTGCGCCATACAGCAGTACTGCGGCCACGATTCCCATGTAGCCCATGATGGAGCTGATCTCAGTGTACGTTTGGCCTGTCGCCCCCTGTGAGGCGATCAGGGCGTAGATAGAAATGACAAATAGCGGGAAGACGCCGCAGGCGATGGCCCAACGGATATACTTTCGCTCGTCCGAGAAGCGGTAGTAGATGGCCAGGTACACGATGGCCGCGATATCACCAAAGCCGAACGAGACCATAACCGGGAAGATGTTGCCGCGGAAGTAGCCGTAGAGCATCCACATGTGCGAGTTGGCCAGCAGCGAGATGAGCGGGAAGACGGAGATGGGCCCAACGCTCTTGGTCTTGAAGATCTTGATCATAACAGGCGAGGGACTCAGCGTCACGATGAAGGACGAAAGCGCCGTGAGCACGCGCAGCGCCATGAGGATCGAGTCGCTAGGCATGGTGGAAGCTTGTGCCAGAAGAAGTGCCTCGCGGAGATGGAGGTGGAGGACTCGACCCCGAATGCAGACTAGCACTCGAAGAGGCCAATCGCATAATGAGCGATCGGATGGGCTGTCTCGAGGTCAAGACCCTCGGAACTCGGGTGGCAAGGAGAGACAGACCGCGCGAGAGGGCGGGGCGGACAACGAGCGATAGCCGCTCGAGAGTTTTTTCGTGGGCGTCGGGCCATGACTGACAGGAGATCGCCGGTCACAAGAGAAATGAGACAAACCACCAAAACCTGTGCACACGTCACAGATCGCTTGACTCGCGTCTGAAACTTCAGTTTTGGTCCCGTGGCTATGTGCTCGAACACAAATAATTCAGTATATGGGTTGCAAAACACATACAAAAATGGAGACAATACATTGATTTAATGTGAATGACGTCGTGCGTGTCATTTCTGATCGGGATCCGACACCGTGTGCCACTCGCCATTAGCCCCGCGAGCGTCGCGTTGCGAGGCACCACGTGCGGTCACGGCACGTGCGATGCCGGCCCCAAGCAGACTCGATGATAGGTGGAGCTGCTGCGAGGTTGGCTGGTGGGTTGGCACTCTGCCCGCCTCAAAAATTGCGCAACTGCTGAGAGATTCCTGACGCCAGAGCATGGAGACGCGCGGGTCGCGGGCCTCAGCCACGTCATTGGCCTCGGGGCTGGATTGTCATTCCGCACGAAAGAGTTATGAGGGAGAGATTCATTTCTGCTCTTAGAGCACGTGGACCACGTCGGAACTACTTCTATCGTAGCTGCAATCTCTAGAACTGATAGTTGCCGGAGCCAGCGGCGTCGACGCGCTGTCATAGACGTAGCAAAGCGAGGGGCTCGACTTCTTCCCGGTCGAATCCCATTCGAGCTTCCTAGGAGATAGAATGATGTCAACCGCGAGCTCTCCAGAGCTGGGAAGCTCGATAGTTTGCACGACGACGCGCTTGGGCCGGTACAAAATGCACAATGCGAGCATGAAGAATCCGAGCGGGAGACTAATCATGTTGGGCACAAACATGAACCAATTGCCTTCCATAGAGGTGTAGAGCACCCAGACCGAGTTGTGCAGCACCCCACAGATGACCATCGGAACCTGGGCGGACTGTGCATTTTTGGTTCGCCACACGTGGACAGCTTTCTCCAGTGGAGCTCCATAGAGTAGAACAGCGGTCACAATCCCAATGTAGCCGACGATCGATGTCGGGTCGCCTCTGTACATCGCCGTCGTCACAACTGCGTAGATAGCGACAATCACCAGTAGTAGTGTCACGACTGCCGACACGACCATGTTGCGATTGCGCTGTGATGTCGATTCGCAGTATCGATCGAATACGATCAGGTAGAAAATTGACGCGACAACGCCGAGTCCGAATGCGACGGCAACTGGGAACACGTTGTCGCTCAAGAAGCCGTAGAGAGTCCACATGAACGAGTTGGCGAGCAACGACAGCAGTGGGAAGATGGAGGCGCTGCCAATACTCTTGTCCCGGATTATCTTGGAGATTGCGATAGATGGACTCAACACCATCAGCGTCGCCGTGAGTCCTGTCAAGGCGCGGAGAGCTAGCATCCTTGTGAAGAGAAGTGGAATTGGAGAATGCCAACGCTCGGGATTCAAAGGCTCGAGCCGATTGCCTGCTTGTTGGTGGACGTTGAGCAGACATTTACTCATTCTCATTCTTAGTCTGCAGTGGCGAACGAAGCTCTTTGAGCGAGCGAACGCTTGACTCGTGGAGAAGTTCGGCGCAGGACAGTTTGCCACCGTACGCTTTGCTCAGGCGCAAAATTCCCTTTCGTGTCACACAGCATTGATAGGCTGTCATGAAGTATTGGCGCAGACAGCCTTGATTTCATGATTTTTGTTGTTGGGACATAGCTCGAAGGCACACGCCATGCAGGAAATGGCAAGATCGAGGCGAAGATAAAATGAAAGCGCTAACGAAATCTATTGCTATCTATCTCTTTTGGACTAATGAAACGCCGGCTCGCCACCACGAACGGCAGAAGTGATGGTGACGGCGTGGACTGGGGCCAAGGGTGACACGAGGGGCTCGTACCGAATACTCGTAGTCCGCTCTTTCTCCAGCATCTCAGACTTGGGCGTCTCGATGACGATTGAAATGGCGTTCTCGGCGCCAAGCGGAGACAAGCAGGTGGTCGACTCGTGACGGGGCTTGTACAAAATGTACAGCAAGATCATTATGACTCCAAGCGGAACGCACACCGCATTCGGGATAAGCTGGATCCAGTTCTCGTCGAGGATTGTGTAGATGCTCCAGGTCGCGTTGTTAGCGAACCCAGCGATGACCATGACGATTTGGATGCACTCAGCGTTCTTGGTGCGCATGACGACCACGACACGCTCGAAGAACGGAGCTCCGTAGAGTGCGATGGCAGTCACGACACCAATGTAGCCCATGATATGGGAAATTTGGTTGTTGGTCTGGTCGGTGGCACCAAGTCCCGCAACGACACCGTAGACCGTGATAATCACCAACACTGGGATCAAAACTCCCAGGACGTACAGGAACTTCCTCTTCTGCGATGGCGGGGCGTAGTGGTAGTAGACGACGATGTAGATGGCGGTTGCGATGTCACCGAAGCCGAAAGACACCATCACCGGGAAAATGTTGCCGCGGAAGTAGCCATAGAGCATCCACATGTGCGAGTTGATGAGGAGCGAGGCGAGCGGGAATATGGTGAGGTGTCCGACGTCCTTGTTCTTGTAGATGCGGTAGATGGCTGGCGCGGGGCTGAGCACGACCATGAAGGAGCATAAGGCCGTGATAATGCGCAGGGCCATGAAAACTGCACTGCTCGTCATGATTTTCCGTTTAGCTGAAGCGATAGATCGCGAGCGACTGGAGCGTGGAGGTTGAAAGAAGGCTGGCGGTCGGGCGATTGAGCATCGAAGTTGCGGCGCAAATTGGAAAGTGAGAGGAAACTATCCGGCCGAAAAGTTGGTTTCGATGCTGAAAAACTCTGGCAGCAAACCCGTGGCTGAGCCGAGGAGCCCTGGTCCGAGTGAAAAGACTCGGTTAAACGCGTTGCCGTGCCGATCAGTGCAACTGTGCAGCGCGGACGCAAGCTGCGTGGACTGATTTTGGCTTTTGAGAAAGCTGTCTCATCAGTAAGGTCGTAAGGTTTACCCAGCTCGGGTGGTCTGAGAGCGTCCGCTTACGCGCCATTGCTGCTGTCCGCGTGACATCGTCTGGCAGTCGATCTGTCATTGGGCCGCATCTCGGGGCGATGGATCGCCGGTGACGCGAAGGAGTCATTGAATGCCCATCCGCGCCTGAGAACGCGCGTAAAATCCACCAAGCAGACGGTTTTAACGACGGCGACACCGCCGAGCTCCGCGTAAACGCAAGCGGTGCAGGTGCATAGCATGAGCGGCTAGTGCCTTGGCGCCAATAGAAAACTCGCAGACAACCAAGACGACTCGCTGACAGATCGGCTGAGCAGTCCAAGCGGCCTTTCCGCTTGGGAATCGCGGCAGACGCAAGTCTTGCGCTTCACCGACATTTCTACTGCGCAAACCCGGTCAAGCCACAGGAAATTTGTCATTGGTGTGGTTCGATGCAGCATTACAAAGTGAGCGAAGCTGCTTGGGTCCAAGGAAACTAATTGCCTCGAGACATTTACGTGAGTCGTGGGGATGCGGTGCGAAGTTTGATTGAAGGAGTTGGATGGAGCCATGATGCTCACCACTGAAAGGCACTGAGGCCCGCGGGCCACGGAATCCTGTCCGGCACTTTTGCTATGGTTGCATCACTACTAAAGCTTCTAGACCAAGTCTTAGGCATAGGCACAAACGACTGCAAACACCGTTCGCATCGTCCGCTTTCAACGAGAAAGCGTAGGTGCTCAACCTGCAAGCTCGATGGAGAGAACCACCAAGAGAAAGGACGAGAAGGCAAGTGCAGGAGAAGATGGGCATGCGGTGTAGATACGCGGTGTCCAAGCAGAATCATGGAGTGATCGAGGTTGGCACCACCGCAAAGCAACCAACTGAAGGGCGTCATCATCCCAACGAGGTGTGTATATGCTTCGAATGAGATTCTATTGTGTTTGTCATCGGTACCAAATCGAGGCAAGGCTCCAATGCAATTAGATCAAGAAATATGGTTGGATTCTAGGAGATACAGAGGCTACATGCGACCACTTGTGGATCGGTTGATATTGATGGAGACCGGAGCGAGAGGAGACACGAGCGGCTCGTACCGGATGCTCGGAGTCCGCTCCTTGTCGGGCATCTCAGACTTGGGCGTCTCGATGACGATGGAGATGGCGTGCTCTGCACTTTGTGGGGATTGGCACAAAGCCGACTTGGGTCGCGGTCTGTACAGAATGTACAGCACGATCATGGTGATGCCGAGCGGGACGCAGATGGCGTTGGGGATGAACTGCAGCCAGTTGCCATCCAGCGCAGTGTAGATGACCCAGAGGGAGTTGTTTGTGAACCCCGAAACGACCATTGCGATCTGGATGCACTCAGCGTTCTTGGTGCGCATGACGAGCACGACGCGCTCGAAGAACGGAGCTCCGTACAGCGCAATGGCCGTGAGGATAGCGAAGACCCCGACAATGTGGCTGATCCGCTCGTATGGCGTTCCTTTCTCGGCCTCGACGATGCCGTAGACGGTGACGCCCAACATGATTGAGCACAGCACTGCGAGCACGTAGAGGAGCCGTCTTCGCTGAGCGGGAGGAGCGTATCGGCAATAGACGACGATGTAGACGGTGGTCGCGATGTCACCGAAACCGAAAGACACCATCACCGGGAAAATGTTGCCGCGGAAGTAGCCGTAGAGCATCCACATGTGCGAGTTGATGAGGAGCGAGGCGAGCGGGAATATGGTGAGGTGTCCGACGTCCTTGCTCTTGTGGATGCGGTAGATGGCTGGCGAGGGGCTCAAGATGACCACGAACGCCGCCAGCGCCGTGAGAACACGCAGCAGCATGATGATCGCACCGCTCGCCATGATCGTCCGGTAGTCTGGATTATGAGAGGGACCGGTAGACGCTGGGGCATTGAAGAGAATTCGGAAGTGAGCTGTGGGCGTGTTCAAAACGCTCTAGAGAGACGACTGGGCTCCATGAACTCGCCATACAGTAGTGAGCCCTGTGCAACGAAGTCGTGTCGCATCGGTTCTGAAGTTGACAGCCAGTGAGTGACACATGCTGGTCATGACGCGGACGCCCATCCAGTGAGCTTTCCATACAAAAAACAACATGTTTGTGTTTACGTCCTGAGTGAGCTCGACGCAAACGCTGACTTTCCAGACCAGCAGAAAATGCGAGCCCGACTTTGTTGGACTGGATCTCACTCTATGGGCTCCAGTATGGCTCGCTGCGATCGCGTCCGGAGGTTCAGGAGGACGCAAGCGCTTCTTCGCGATCACCAACCTTTTGACGCGCAAATGAGGGTTTTCGCGTGATTCAAAGTCGGTCGGACTGGGATCGCGTCGGAAGTGCTTCAGACGCAAGCAGTTTCTTCTTCAACGAGCATTTCGCACACGAAACTCTTCTCTTCATGAAGAAGAAAAGCTGTGCAAACATCAGAATTGAAAATCGTCACCAAGACAAAAAAAAAGTTTGGAGCCTTTTCATCCTCGGGACTGCAGCCGACAAAAATCTATTGGAAGGTAATACGCTAGCTCTAAGTGCAAAGCATGTCTGTCTACGCCGCATAGATCGAGGCGAAAGCAGCAGCCGAAGGGGACCGAAGGGCAGCATAGTCGACGATCTCAGATTCAAATGAACAGAGCTTGGGGCTCTTGATCGTGATGCTCGACATGGAAAGCGAGTACTCTCCCTCGCTTGGTACAGTGCTCACTCCTTCTTCCATTTCGGATGTGCACGTGTCAACGAGAGTCGGGTCAGTCACGATGGCGTCGCCCGCGCTGCTTCGGTAAATGATGCACAGCGCGACCTGAAGCGAGCAGAGCACGACACCGAAACAGTTGGGTAGGATCACGTACACGTCGCCAGTTGTGAGCCCAAACGAGAGCCACAGACTTGTGTTCACCAGGCACATGCAGCACAGCGGCACGGGCAGCGCACGGGACGACTTGGTTTTGATCACAACCTTGATCTTCTCAAGCGGTGAACCAAGCATGATGATAGCAAACGCGTCGCCAATTCCGCCAAGAATATGAGCTGCCTGAGTCGCTCCAAGTCCAGTGGCGCCGCTCATGGTGCAGATAACAAAGAGCACGATGGGGATCACCAAGCACAGCGCGATGTAGAGCATCCGGCGGATCCGCAATCGGTCGTCGCTGTAGTAGTAGAAAATGGATGCAAAGATCACCGAGCATGTCTGCGCGAAGACTGCAGTGACACAGATGGGGAAGTATGTGCTCGTGAGAAAGCCATACCACATCCAGATGTGGCCATTGCACCCGAGTGCGATGAGGGGCAAAGCTGACTTGAGACCCGTAGACTTTTCGCAGTGGATGCGGTAGATGTCGAAGATTGAACTGATCGAGACCGACATGGATATGGCAGTCGTAAAGCCGCGGAGGATCATAGAAGGCGCCATGGGTGACTGCTGGGTAGTGGATCAATCAGGAATTGAGGAGTGAAGCTTTGGAAATTTTGTGATGGAGTCCAAAGCGCAGCCATCGACCTGGATGAAGCCCAACTTACTTGAAAAATAGACGGATACTTCAATTGCTGATGGATTGGATACCACCCGGATTGCTGAGGGATCGCAAAGAGGATCACCACGTACGATACGATTGAAATCCGCGGCAATCGCGAGTATTTTTACGCTCCAGACCCATGCGATGGATCCTTTTGTATCGTTTGGGTCACCAGAACTCGTTATTCTCGTTCATCCAGATTGTGCGACCGCTATATATACGCGTCGGCCATGGCGAGCGCCGTACTCGTCCACCGAATCTGATACCAGACACGCTCGTTCAGCTGCGCTTGACAACGTTGCAGTTGAAGGCAGGAGCAGCCTAGAGGGAGTATAAGGTAGAGAACTCTATTAATATGAGAAGCCAGGCATCGACACGAAGATTGTGCAGTTCCTACGCTCGCAAAGGTGCCAGAGGCGACCGCATGGGCTCGAAGGCGACGACAGGCGAGCTCGCGGGCTCGATGGTGTTCGCATCTTGGATCGAGACCTCAATGACGTCGTCCTTGCCAACCACATCGACCGTCTTGGGCTGACGGTAGACGAAGAAGAGCACGATCTGCAGCGCCGTGAGGACGACGCCAATGATGTTGGGCGTGAGCACAAACATGTCGCTGTCGACTACGGCCGTGGCAACCCAAAGACAACAGTTGAGGAAGATCATGACACTCAAGTTGATCGGGATCGACGACGAGTTCTTGGTCTGCACAACCGTCCGGACCTTCTCAAGCGGAGACGCGTACATGAAGATGTTGATGGCGACGGCGATGTATCCGTGGATGGTGTAGACTTGCTT
>JAASGX010000445.1:0-21517 GCA_023334415.1 Phytopythium chamaehyphon | reverse complement strand
TCCCCAACTAGCATCTAGTAGAGTACCCACATGCAGCAGTTGGCGAAGAGCATGATGACGGACAGTGTTGAGAGTGGCCCAGTGGTCTTGTCCCGCAAAATACGCTGGTAGTCTGGCCACGGCGAGACAAAGAGGAGGATGCGAGCACATGCATGCAACTTGCAACGAGCAGAGGGCGCTGTTCACCCCTGCAATCTAACAAAGGATTCGATGTGCAATGCTTTCCGTTGCTCTACAATTATTTGATTGTGAGCTAAAGCACTTCAACTGGGATGGAGGCGGTGACGGGAACGCAAGTAGTTTCTGGACAAACCGCTGAAACGGCCAATCGGTTGCCCATTTGCAATTCCGAGATGGAATCGGAGATCGAACGCGCTCTGGCGAAGACGCCAGGCAAATGAGCCGTAGCTATGAGTTTCTTGTGGGCGAGGTTATGGCCGATCCGAGAGTGCTCGGTCGAATCAATGGATCTACCTGGGAGTGTCCACCGACTGGCAGACGCATCGATAGTGTTCACAACACCATCACAGCTTTGGTCGATGATACAACGGACTTGAACCAACAGTAGCTGAAGCTGCAGGTGTTCGGTCTGGAGGATGCACTCGAAGTTGATGAGCTCCTCATCGAGGGAAGTGCGCTATGGATTCGACGCATTCGGGAGAGGCCGCCGCGTTGAATTCGCTGCCATTGACAGCACCTCGAGCTGTTCGTGTTCATGCCAGCGTTGTTCTTCCCATGCCAATACTTGTGCGGCCGTGGCGACAACCAATCTTGCGCATTTGCGCAATCGCGGCTTCAAGTGTGTATAGCGCGGTCCCCATCGTATACGTTGTATACGTATAGTGACGTCGGCGTAGCGAGTGGCTGGCCGCGAGCAGATCGCCGCAAAGTGCAACCTTGAGGTTCACTCGGCGGCGGTCCGGCTGTCGGCCGCTCATAGTCTCCGCAAGTGACGCGGCCGCAGCTGGGTCTGTCTCTGGCGTGGCCCGTCCACACCGCGTCCACACCGCGTCCGCAGTCCGCGTCCGCAGCCACTCGCGCTTTCCCCGTCCGCCAGCCGCATCCGCATCCGCACCATGGCCAAGTCGTCCGCATCGTCCGCATCGTCCGCATCCACGGCCGCGTCCGCAGCTGTGGACGCGTCCAACGTGGCGTCCGCAGTTGTGGACGCGTCCAACGTGGCGTCCGCGTCCTCCGCGGCCGCCCGCCGCCCTCGCTGCCTGATCATCTACACGGGCGGCACGTTCGGCATGGTGCCGGACGCCAGCGGCGTGCTGCACCCGTCGTCGGGCTTTTTGGAGAAGAAGATCGCCGAGATGGACGAGTTCGCGTTCGGGACCATGCCCGAGGTGACGGTCAGCGAGTGGGCCCACCCGATCGACTCGTCCGACATGGCCCCAAGCGACTGGGCCACCATCGCGCGCGAGATCGAGGCCCACTACTGGGACTACGACGGCTTCGTGGTGCTCCAGGGCACCGACACGATGGCCTACACGGCCTCGGCGCTCAGCTTCATGCTCGAGCACCTCGGCAAGCCCGTGGTGCTCTCCGGCGCCATGATCCCGCTGCACTTCCCGCACAGCGACGCGCGCCGCAACCTCATCATGTCGGTTCTCTGCGCCACCACGCTGTCCATCCCGGAGGTCTGCGTCTACTCGAACGACAAGCTACTGCGCGGTAACCGCACCACCAAGACGGCCAACATGGTCGTCGACGCCTTCCACTCGCCCAACTTCCCCGTGCTCGCGCGCACTGGCGTCGAGACGACCGTCGACCAGGCGCTCATCCTGCCGTACCCGCGCCGGCGGTTCAGCGTCTTCACCGACCTCGCCACCAACATCTGCGTCTTCCACCTCGTCCCGGGCTTCGACGACGACTGCATCGACGCCTACATCGAGCGACACGTCGCCCAGAAGGCCCGCGGCGTCAAGACCAAGGGCCGAGCACTCGTCTTCGCGCTCTACGGAACGGGCAACGCCCCGCTGCGCAAGGACAGCTTCCTCAAGCTCGTCGAGCGGGCCGTCGACGCCGGGATCCCCGTCGTCGTCACCACGCAGTGCGTGCGCGGCCGCACCCAGCTGGACGCGTACGCCACGGGCGTCACACTGCTCGAGATGGGCGTCATCACGAGCTTCGACATGACGGTTGAGGCCTGCGTCGCCAAGCTCGCGTACCTCATGGGCAAGGGCTTTGAGGGCACGCAGCTCAAGGAGAAGATGGAGACCGACCTGCGCGGAGAGCTGAGCCTCGTGGATGCGCACCCGCGGGGCGAGGACGTTCACCGTCGAGCACGTGAGCACCGACAGACAGTTGTCCGCTTTGGCTCGCACTAGAAAGTGAGCGCTCAATTGTCCAAGATGAATTCAACCCGAGCTTTTTCCGTGTCATGCGCTCCTGGCTCTAACTCCCAGATCCGTCGTCGGATCCATTGCTACTCTACTCTTTCTGCTGTTTGCTGCTGCTAGCAGTCTTCTTCGCTATACACACTATCCTATCCTACGACGTCGCCTCAACGCCTTCAACTGCTAACCTACATTAGTCCCTACTTTTTTGTCGATGCACTTATACAGTCGAGTTCACTTCGGTCGGGGCCGCCCACGTGTGCACGAGTACGCTCTCGTCGCCCAGCTCCCCGCTCTTCTTTGCTGCGATATCTTCGCTGCACCAGCGGATTGTGAAGATGGCGAACCACACAATCGAGCAGAACCCGAGCAGCCCCAGCGCCAACGCAGCTGCCAACATGACGGCCCATTCGACCACCACCGAGTGGAGGCCACCGCTCTGCTGATCATTAGCTCGAGCAGCGACGAGGCCGATAGCGAACGCGAGCGCGACGAGCAACAGCACCAAGAAAGCGCGCCCGAGCTTGGCGGCCAAACCGTCGACGCGGTACGAGATGCAGCCATCGCCAGTTCTCATAGTGGAGCGCGGCCGACTGCGAACGATGCACCCGCAGAGCTTCGAGTCGAGGTAGAGTGTCACCAGCGGTTCGAGCAGCAGAATAGTCAGTGGGATGACGGCCGCTATGACCACCGCCACGAGAGCCGACGTGTGGGCGAGTCCACACTCGCACTCGAGGGTTGTTGCCGCTGAAATCGCCTTGGCCGAGTTGGAAGAAGTCGTTGAGATGAGTGGAAGCGCTGGGAGCACCGCAGATGGATCGTCCACTTCGGTGCAGCACGATCGCGTGGCCACAATGCCGCTAAGCAGCACTGCGACGCCTGATAACGCGTCGATTGAGTTAGCCAGGGTGCAAATGAGACCGCCAACTGTTAACACATGAGAGTCGTACCAATTGCCACGAGCAGCACGAGCGCGCGGTCGGAGCGGCGGTGCGGGTGCCATCGATGGGCCAGGCCCAGCCCGAGCACCGGGTGCGCGTTCTTCCTGCGTCCACATGCATCCACTCAGTGATTCGTCCACACCTAGCCTTCTAGGGTAATGCAACGCACATGTAGAGCCACAGGTCCGCGCCCCACTTGCGCCGCAGCCGCACGCGGCGGGACGCGAACACGTCGAAGGCCCGGCGCCTGGCGTCGTCGTCCAGCGAAAAGTACTCGGAGCCGTCCGTGGCGTCCTCTGGCTCGTCCGGCAACCACAGGTTGGCCGCGGACAGCTGCGGCTCGCGCGCGGCCGCGGCCAGCGGTGTGGAGATCTCGGCGGCCTCCCGCGGGCTCGCGACGGGCCGCAGCTCGCCCAGGATGCGGCTGCGCGAGCGCTTGGGCTGCTGGCGGGCGTCCTCGTCTTCGTCCTCGTCGTCCTCGTCCGCCTTCCTCTCTGGGGCCAGGATCGACCGCCTCGGCAGCGAGATCCGCTGCTGCGGACGGTCCGCACTTGCGGACGGAGGCGTCCACACCTGCGGGCCGTCCAGCGACTGCGGATCCGGAGGCGTCCACAGCTGTGGTGGCGGCGGCGGCGGTGGGCCGCGCGGACGCCGCAGCGGACCGCCGTCCGGCGTGGCCGAGAACGCGATCGAGTCCGGTCGCAGCTGGAGCGGCTCGTCCACGATGGACGGCGTGGATGGCGCGTCCGAGTAGTCGGCGCTGGGCTGGGCCGCCGGGTCGTCCGCGGCTGCGGACGGCTGCGGACGGCGCTTGTCCGCGCTGCCGCCGCCGCCGCCGCCGCTTCCAGCGCGCATGAGCGTCCACAGATCGGTCCGCATGGCCGCAGGTCGTCGAGTGCCACTGCGGTTGCGGCCAGGGACGCGGCTGAGGTGGTCGCGGCCGACGTCACGGCGGATGGGCCGCGTGCAGGAGAAGGGAACCGCGCGCGAAAGTTCTCGCGGCCCGCGACGTGGACGCGGATTGCGGACGCTGCGGATGTTGCGGACGCGGTGGGGCCGAGCGGATTGTGGACGGCCGCAGCCGCGCGGGCGGCCCGGCCACCCTGCGGACGCATGCGCGGACGCGGCCGAGCGTCATGTGGCCCAATGGGTGCGTGGCGATTGTTCTCTACCTGTTTTTTCATCGCCTTTACAAGTCCGGCGGCCGTTTCACTTGGCGTTTGTATGTGGACTCACATGGGTCCGCTGGTATGCTGTAAGATACAGTCTAAGCGTTCTTTCGCGTCCGAAATTTGTTGAAGTGCTCGCTTTTTCGCTTGGTCGGCGGGCTTTTACAATCGCACTTAGCGAGGCGATACAAAACGCTAGTACTGAAGTACGGTTGACGTGTCATAAACCACTTGACCGTGTTGAAGCTGTTGCGCACATGCAAAACCATGCCACCAGCGAAATTTGTCCATGCAGGATCGCGAACCGTGTCGCCAACGAAATTTGTCCGTGTTGAAGCTGCTGCCATCAGTACAGAAGCATGAGCCCGTCGCCAACGTATTTCGCCGCTCCGTCGAGCAGCGCGGGGTGCTCGGCGCCCATCTGTTGTCCCCACTGGTTCAGCCGCGCCAGGTTGCTCACGATCTTGCCCCGGTCGGTGTCGCTGACCATTTGCACTGCAAGTGCTTGGGCGAACATGGCGATTCCAGCCGAGAACTGCTGGTCGTAGACGCGGCAGATGGCCCCGTTGTTGAGCGCAAGCGCGTTATCAGAGTGGTTCACAGCCAACGTGTCGTACTCGCGGCAGACCGAGGCGATCTCGGCGTCACTCGGGTCAACCGCGATCCGCGTGCGAAGGCGGTAAAGCTTCGCCTTAAGTTCAGTCTGCGGCGCGTTGACATGGGATTTGAACCACAACGAGGTGCATGGAGTGCGGTCGGTGGTACACATGCCGAGGCGGTTCTTGGCCATCGCCAAGCCATCGATCTCGCGCCAGTCCGTCGGGTCCATCCTGATCGATAGCAACAACGCGATCCTATCAGTGAGAGCGAAATCGAGCTGCATACAACTCGAGCACGTACTGGTACTCGTAACTGTAGAGATCGAGCTCAGACCTCCAGTGCCGCATAAGCTGCGTCGACACGAGCAGCATTACAATTGACACAAAACCGACTAGTGTCCACCGGTTCTGTCCACTTGCATTCGGTGCTTGGTTTTCAGCTGGCGCAGTCGACTCCGGATGCTTGACTTCGACACTCTCCGCTTCGATTAGATTTTCTTCGGGTTGAAAGAGCCATGACAGCAAATACTTCCCGGCATACGGTACCAACGGGGCAGTGCTTAGCAGCGCGTAGCGATCACAGGGACCGGCGATTATACCGTGTTGAACCAGCCCGCATACTGGTAGTAGCATCAGCACAAAGTATGCAAGAGCGAGCACGTGCTGAGGCTCGTTGCATGGCGATCTGGACCGATTCAGCGCTATCCAAGCGACGAGCAGGGAAGCAGCGATGGGCAAAAGATTGTCCGCGCTCCAGACGTCTGCAAACTGATTCTCAAACACTTGATAGTGTGGTCGAAGCTTTGTTGGCCACAGAACAAACTGCGCAACCGCGACAGGAGTGCCAAGCACCTTCACGATTCGTTCCCATGGGGTCAAGAGGAACACATCGGCGTGTTTGTGGGCTCCGTGGCGGTTGAAAGTCAGTGTGACGAAAATGAATGCCGAGAACACCGCGACGAGCAGCAGTCGTTTTGTGCCGTACAACACCAATACTTGCACTCTTGAGTGAAGCCAACGTACCGTGGTGCCATGTTTTGCATCTTGATTGGGTGACTTGAGGAGAACAAGGGTATCCAGCAGGATGAAAGCGATTGGGGCCAGAATGGAGGCACTCTTCGACAACAAAGCGCACGTATATAGACCTGCAGGTTGACTCTGTGAGCAATGAGAATGGATACTTACACGAACGACACCGTGACGCACCAGTGACAGCAAAAGCTCGCCCCCACGAATCGGCTCGTCCAGCGATGACATTCATTGCTCGCTCTCGGGTCCATTGACCGTCTCGTTTTTGCTTCGAACCAGATCGAAGTGTCTTGAAAAGCGCCATGATAACGCTATGAAGCGGGCGCAGATACACGTAGATGGCAAGGTTGGTGAAGACCGCGGCGAGGGCATACGGCTGCGCCGACGGCCACGCGACCACTTGGACATGCACCGGGTGAACAGCAAACAGCACTGCGCTCATCAGACACGCAGCCTTGAGTTTTTCACCGCCAAAGTGTCGTGAGTTCCCCAAATGGGATGGCTTCGACAGCGCATCCAAGGCGCGGATCAGCTCGAGCGTCATCGTTGACACCCGAGCGAGCACCAAACATGCCGCAACATGAAGCACCAGCGTGACCACACGCATGCACCACGCGTCCACCCCGAATATATGGATCACCAGCGCCTTGAGCATCCAGCCGAAGGGCTCGTAGACGTTGATGAGCCCCATGGTCCACATCTTGCGTAGCTTGTCCGCCGTCAGCGGGGGCTGCACCACCTCGTTGTCCACGATGTTCTCTCCGTCGTCCCACTGGTAAATAAACGTCCATTCTTCTTTAGACAGCAGCAGCGGAGCCGCGTAGAGCGCCAGGCAGAGCGCGGCGAAGGCCGCCGCCTGCTCGGCGGGCGCCAGCTCCACGCGCATCCTGGTGAGCCTTGTCCGCCGTAGCAGCGCGACTGGAAAAGATCCGAATGTAAAAATATGTTTTTTTGCCCAACCCGGATCTGCATGCCCTTCCTGCTGGTTCCTGCTGGCGGGTGGCGCTGTCACTGACAGTGTCAGCGCCACCCGCCCTTGCCAGCGTCAAGGTCCCCAAGGCTGACTGACGCGTATCCTTCACGGCAGGAGAGTGGGAGGAGCCGGGCGAGAAGCCGGTCGCCTTCCCGAGTTGCAGTTGTCTCGATGGCGACCCGGGACAGTGGACGCGTCAGCTCAGCAGGATCCTTGATGCTGACTGTGGACTGTGGCACGGTCATCCTGGCTCAAGCAAGCGCGCCGATGCGAGGCGATGGTGCTCTGTCCGGCCTTCATCGCTCTGAAGATTGCCACCTCCGCTGGGTGTCTCAACCTGGTCAACCAAATCCTGGACAGGCGATCGCCGCTCGGTGGATCCTCCGCGTGCACAGACGCCGCGTCCGGCCCGTCCGCACCGAGAAATCGCTGGAAGCTCTCGGAGTTTGTGGCGTCCGAGTGCCCAGCCACCCACCGATGGCGAGGCGAGGATCGAGCGGAAGCTTTGAAGTGCAGCGCGTAGGATCCCGAACCCAGCGAAGCCTCACCGGTGACCCGTGTCACTGACATTGAACTGGCGCTCTGCTCCGGTTGGCGGTCGCCACTGAGTTCTGCAAGTTGCTGCTCGCAATGCAATCACTGCGCTAGCACTGCGAAACTGCTAAGTTACTGTAGCAGCACATGCAGCGTACGGCGCAACGCTGACAGTCAAAGCTCGCGGCTGTTTGGCTGGGCGCTGACCGCGGGACCACCGCCTGGATCGGCCGAACGCGGCCAAACCTTGAGCCGCGGGTCAAGTCGGCAGCCAGAGGGAGCGGCGGTGCACCACTGGTGCTCGCTCGATGAGTGGCAGTGGCCCACGCCGAGTCGCCGGCTGGTGGAGCGCTCGGCGTTCAGCGAGCTGTTGCCCCGTACCGTAGAGCGCGAGCAGCTCCCGCGATGGGTCGACGCTCGCGCGACCGTCTGGAACCATACAAATCTCAAGAAGTCGTCCGTTATAAGCCGCTCGCGCGCCCGACTCGACGCCTTTTCCGCGTGCAGCAGTCGGTCGCTGACTGGCGCCGAGTATGGCGGTGTCGCTCCTCTCCCCACGGCCCCGCTCTATGGCTGCTCCTCCGCTTCTACCTCGGCCGTCTCGAGCCTCCGAGTCTCCGAGTCTCCGAGTCTCCAAGCCGCCAGGCTCACAACGCAACGCACCCGAACGCCTCGCTTGCGGCCATGGAGCTGCCGGCCGCGGACGACGAGCCGCAGGCGCGCGCGCTCGGCCGCGCGGCCGCCAAGGAAATCTTCCGGCCCCTGCGCTGGCGGCGCATCGGCGCGCGGCCCGACGAGGACGCCAAGCTCTACGAGCGCGCGGGCGGCAGCCGCCAAGGCCAACGAGGCGGCTACTGCCTGCGCGCCGTGCGGCCGCTGCAGGGCACGCTCAAGGAAGTCGAGGCCGTGCTCACGGGCGCCACGGCGGCGCTGGCGCAGGCATCGGGCGCGGCGAGGGCGCCGCCGTCGCTGCTGGCGCGGCTGCTGCCGGCCACGCTCGTCTCGGGCGGCCGCGCTGCAGCCTACCGGCCGCTGGAGCACGCCACGGGCGAGCGCGAGCACGTGGCCGTGCAGTTCGCGCGCCTGCGGCCGTTCCGAGAGACGACCAACACGGCGCTCGCGCCCGCCGACCTCGACACGCACGTGCTGCTCGCCTACACGCTCACCACGCGGCTGCAGCGGTCCAGCGCCAAGAAGGGCGACGCCACGCCGTCGCCGGCGACCGCGGCCTCCGTGCCCTCGCTGCTGCACCTCTACCGCCCGGTCTTCTGCAAGGAGCTCGTCCGGGCGCGCGGACAGGCCTTCGAGCGTGCCAACCTTGCCAAGGACGACCTCTCCATCACCTACATCGTGCAGGAGGGCGCCGAGGCCGGAGCGCTCTCGCTCGAGGTCATCGTCACGTGCTCCCAGGACCCGAGCGCCAGCGACGTGCGCCGCCAGCAGCGCCAGCGCCTGCGCCACGACGCGCTATGCCTCACGCGCCTCCAGCCGTTCATCAACGCCTACCGCCTCGAGCAGGAGCGCGCCGTGCTACGCCAGCAGCAGCGCATCCACTACCAGCGCCAGCAGCACGAGGACGAGACGGCCGTCCGCGCCAGCACGCGCTCCACCAGGATCTTCTCTCGGGGGAGCCAGCAGGTCAGCAGCAACGACGCCCGCAGCGCTGGGCAGGCCGAACCACAGGCCCAGGCGCCGACGGCGTCCCCGACCGTGTGCACCATTTGCACGCGCAAGTTCGGCGCCTTCCGGTGGAAGCACTACTGCGAGGTGTGCTCCCTGGCCATCTGCAACCACTGCACGTCTGTCATCGCCAACCCGGCAGTCGCTCGCCGCAAGCGAAGGGTCTGCTCGCGATGCCTGTACGGCACCACCAATGGAGCCCACGGCCTCGTACCAATGCAGCAACAGCAGCAACCAGCAGCAGCACCTGCTGCTCTAACGGCAGCCACGAGTGCTCCGGTCGCGCCAGCTCCCCCCAGACAAGTCGAGCGGCCATTCCCGTCGCTTGACAACCTCATCAAGCCCATCTCTGAGCAGCGTCGGAACACGACGACGGCTGTCAACCGCAACAGCGCGTTCGTGGGACGCGGTCCGGGTGTCGAGTCCAGCGACAGCGAGTCGGACGAGGGCGTGCAGTGGCGCCAGCAGCGGCAGGCGCGAGGGCAGTCGGCGCCCCCAGAGGTGGCGAACCGCACCCTGCGCTCCCAAAGTGGGGCGCGCCGCCCTCCTCCTCCGCCTCCAGTGCCGACCCTCAGCGGCTCCAACGCGGCAGCGCGAAGACGCAGCAGCGTCCGCCAGCGTCCGATGTCGCAGCAGATCAGTCAGCAGCGGCACTCACTGTTCGTCACCCCTGGAGCTGCTGCCGGAGGCCGAAGCATTGATGACTGGCACGTTCGCCACGGTCGCCACAACAGCGATGCCGAAAGCTCTGGGTCCGGAGACGAGGGCAAGTATTACAGCGACAACGAGGTGCTACTGAATCCGCAGCAGCGGATCCGCGCGCGCCGTGCTCAAACTGTTACCATCGACGACGATGCTCTTCCCCAGCCGATGCTGGTGCGCAAGAAATCGTTCGGAGGCAATGTTCTCACTTCGGCCGCGGACATTCGCGCGACGTGTTCCTCCATTCCGGACCATAGGGCGACCGTGGGCGGCCCCGCTAGCAACAAGAAGCTGCAGTTCCTACAGCTCAAGACCCCTGAGACTGACTACGAGCTGGACTACAATTGGATCAACATCTTCCCGAAGGCACCTGTCGGCGTTGGAGACGATGGCGAACGTGAGCGCGCTCGTTACGTCGAGTCGCAGCTCCGAATTGATGCCCATTCGGTCGTCTTTCTGCGGGACGACAGCGAGCTTGAGCAACTCGCACATCGTGTACTCGACATCGCGACACAGTGGAGCGGCTGCAGCATTAACTACGTTGCAACTCGCGAGGTGTTTTGCCTTGTGAATGCGTCGGCGGAAGAAGCCGATGTCATTGAGCTCGCGGAGGATCCGTCCGAGCTAACAAAAACGGCTTTCGTGATTCCCGATGTGATGCCGCGCGAGGAAAGCGCAAGTTCATTTGCAGTGCACCACCGGGCGCCGTTCTTCATTGCTGAACTCGACAACGATGCGCGTCTGCGGGCCCACCCGCTGGCCACGGACCACGGAGCTGTGTCGTTCCTCAGCTTCCCGATCTATTCCTCGGCGGTCGTGAATGGGTCGTCGGGCATTCAGCACCACGTGATCGGCACTCTTGACTTATGGAAGCTCGACCGTGTGGCAGCGAGCAGCCATGTGTCGAACGAGTGGGTCGACAGCATGGATTCGCTTCTTCACGCGATCGGAGCGCGGATGGAAGACCTCATTCGCGAGTCGCATTCGTTCGTTCGTCCTCGACAGCGGAAGGCAATCTCGGTCGGTAGCTCGTGTGACTCGCGCGGAAGCACGCGTATGGCAGACTCCTTTGAGCTTGACTTGTTCGATATTGACAGCGAATCAGTTGTCGAGTCACCGCCAATGACCGATGCCGAGACTCTCGATCGACTTTCGCGACTTTCATACGCCAAGGTCCGCGGTGCTGGTGCTAACTACAGCAGTATGATGGGTGGTGTATCGGGTCCGCCAAGCTCCTCGTGGAAGTACGACGACAGCGACTGTGAGAGCACTACGTCGAGCAAGAGCTACCGCAGCGACTCGAGCCGTCAGAGCTCGAGCTCTCGGTACTCTACCGCGGCCGAGCTTCATTCAACCATCGAGTCGCTGCTGCATCAGGTGTCCGAGACATCCAAAATCATCCGACAGACGGGTGTTACTGTCTAAAGGCCACGCGTGGGCTTTTATCTGTGTGTATGTCTCGAGTGAGCTCGTGCGTTGTGTAGTGCCGTGAGGGCTGTGCCCACTGTAAAATTTGAGTTGATGCGTCCTCATACAAAATCACATTGGTGGTGCTGGTGCTTTCTTGGCAAACAAACCTGAGAAAGCTAGCTTCCGGAATACCTTGCCTTCAAATCGGGCCCCACTGTTTTTGCTATCCGACAAAGCGGGTTTGTCCTCGCCGTTATCACCACCTTCTTCCTGCTTGGCTCGAGTAAGGGCATCCATGTCACCCAACTCGAGGTCTAATCTCCGTTTCGCCTCCTCTTCCTCTTCATCTGTGCGCGTATTCAAAGCTAGCAATTTCGCACACATTTCGTCCAGGGTAGATCGGAGCGGTATGTCTTGAGCTGGTGCAGCAGTCGTCGGCTTATTTACTTTGTCGGAAGGACGTCGCTTTTTGGTTTTGCTTGTTGTCGGGGTGATAGGCTGAGGCGAAGAGACCAATTTGCTATTTGATCGAGAAAGACCGGCAATCTGCCCTTGTTCGGGCTTGCCGGTATTGACACCATTGTGCTTGGCTTGATCAGATGCGGTTTGTGGAGTTTCCTTCTTTGCTGATGCCGCCCTGGCTAGTGCATCTTCGATCCCGCAAATAACGCACGGTACACGAGGACGGCATAAGATACACCGCGTTTTCGCAGATTTTCGTTCCGGGCCGGTTTCTCCTGCAAAAGGAGAAATTGGGTCCAATGAAGAGTTGGGTTGTGCCTCTACATCCTGGACGAAAGGGTGATATGTTTCTAGTTGACGAAGTGCCCACAAATTTGAGTAGTCAGCACGAACCGCGCTTTCAAACCGCTCACGCAAGATTTCTTTTGAGCCCACCGGTCTGCATATAGCGATGGTTGCTCCTTCACCACAGACCACGTCACTCACGCGTGGACCCACATATGCGCTCACAGACGAACCGCGAACTTCAACTCGAGCAAGGGATAGCATTGTTGTGTTTCCATTGCTCTCGGCTTGGATACGAACAAACCGACCGAAGGTACCGCCACTGGAAACGTGCCACAAAAACTCCAGCGCCTCGCCATCTTCTGGAGCAAATGTTGTGTGCACCGTACTGAACGATTTTGCCAGCGACAGCGAGTATTTCCCTCGCTCTTCGAGGTTGAAAGGGTATTCGCTGATGAGAATGGCATAACGCTGGCGCAAGCGCGACGTAGTTGACAGTGTACGAGAGCTAAATGCTGCTGAACCCGGTCGTATTGCCTGTTGTGGGAAGACCACTCGTACGTTGAAGATACGACTACGTTCGTGGAGCTCGACTTGCCAGAACGGACATGCCTCTTGCAGAGTTTGGGAGAATTGGCGAGATGATGCGAGTAAAGCTGCAGGTGCTTCGGGAGGGCCCCCAACTCCCAGTGCAAACTCTGGGACACAACTCGCGCTTTGACTGCTCTGGATAACCTTCACATTATCATCGAGACATAAATTGGCTGGTTCTTGATGCGTACAAGTCACAAGTGTGGGTGAAGAGATGATTGGAATCGATATCGGGTGGCCTGTACACCCACCCTTGTTACTGCCCCACGTGTACATCTCTCCATCGCAGCTTACAATAGCGGTGTGCGCATTACCACACCCTACCTTAGCTATTGGCCGGGCATTTTGTTTCGATGGTGTTTGAACATTTACTCGCGTGAAGGTTGGAGTGAATTTGCCTAGTGCGTGGTTGCTCCCAGCAGCGTACACTTCTCCACCACTGATCAGATTATCATACGTTCGCACCACGGCTGTCAGTACAACAGTGTGGGCAGTTCCACAGCTCACTTCAACTAGTTCTTGCCCTTGAAATGGCTCCATGACAAGCGTTGGTGTATCAATGACACACAGCTTTCCTCCACCACGAGGAATCATGTCTTGACCGATAATGCGTTCATCTCCAAGGCCGAGTTTTCCACCGTCTCCACTCCCCCAGACGTACAATAATCCATTTGTAGTCAAGAGCGCAGAATGAGAGGGACCACATGCGATCTTATGCACGTTGATGCCACGGAGAGAGGGCATGAGAACGGGGGCGAGAGAAAAACTTTCCTTGGCATTGATCTTTCCCAAGCCTAACTTGCCATGAGTAGCTGATCCCCAGATGTACACTTTACCATCAGTTGAGAGCGCCAAGCTGTGCCCATACCCACAAGTTACTTGCCGAAATCGAAGGTGCTTCAAGCTCGGGACATTCTGTGCCGAATGAGAATCTTGATGCCACGAATTGGGGTCATCTTCATTGCTTCCCGGTACACGCGTACCTCCTAAACGGCCAAACGACCCAACACCCCAGCATATTAACTTGCCCGACTGCATTATGCCGAGAGCATGCCGAGAACCAACTGCGATATTGCTAAGCGCTTGATCCCCACGCATAAAATTCATCGGAGGTCCTCGAGTAGTTAGACCGTTCAAGTCTAATAGCGATGCGCTCGAATCGTCTTTAGTTTTGGGGTCGATAAAGCCTTCACGCGCCTGCCGCTTGATCCGCTGTTTCTCCGCCACAATCTTTTGCTTCATTGTCATGTACTCTTTTTGACTCTTTTCGAATTCTGCGCGCTCCCCTGATACGATATTCTCTCGCAAAATACGCAGCGTATTCCACATCACAGCTGTTCTGGCTGCGGTATTGATCATTTGCTTTTCGTGATGGTCATGGCGTAGCCGGCGTGCGACTTTGTCTTGATCTTTCATGTGATCGTGAAACTTTTGACCAACACATTCAAGCTCGAGAGCAATGCATTCGCCAAGGATTTCCATTAGCTCAAAGCGAGTTTGCTTTTGTAAATAAACGCCTCTCATTTGAAGAGATAAAGCCATATCATCAACATTTAGCTCCGGTTCAACAGTCTCAAGCAAATCTTGATAGGTTGGGTTCGGGTTTGCATCGAGGGGATCACCAGCTGGTGGGAGAAAATCGTAATATCGACCGACGAGTTGCAGGCGATCACGCTTTTCTTCTTCCACCGGGAGCTGGTGCTCAGGTTTGATGAACGTTTTCTTGTATTTTCGCCTCACCGCTAGCTCATCGTGTCGGCGCTGATTTTCGCTTTGTTGGGAAGGATTTGATAGCTTTAGCATCTCGCTTCGGGCTGTCAACGGTCGTTTTTGTACTCTCTTTAGATCACCTATCGTCCCGGGCGTGGTTAGATTTTGCCCATGAGTTATTGAGTGCGAATCACTGCTTGTTAAAGCCATTGTATCACCTTCGCTGTCTGCATTGGTCTTGTCGTCATAAAAGTACTGCCATTGACGCTTGTTCCCTCCCCAGCAGAATGCCTCTCCAGCATCCGTAAGTGCGTAAGTGACTGCGGTCCCATAAGCAACACTATTAATCCGTTTTCCCCACAAAAAAGCTGTCGCCAACGAAATTTGCCTCCCCGAAAATGCTTCGACACTGGTGGCCAGCTTCACTTTCGGTAGCGACGGGAATCGGGACCCTGATCTCTTCCCTAGGTCAATGGTTTGTATTTCCATAGATTGTTGGAGTACAGATAGAGCATCAACTACTACAGACGATGTCCGATCGGGTCTCACACGCTGCATCCAGAGTTGTCTGATCAAGTCATAGTCCATGAAGTCGACAAAGTCTGGCTCAAAAGGCTGGCCGTCGAGCCGATCGAATGCACCTTTGCCAAAGACATATACCTGCCCTGCTGCATCTAGTGCGTCGGCCAATAACATCTGAGCAAGAAGTTGGGCCTCGTGGACCAAGTCACGTCGCTCCTTTGCAATACGCTCATCGTCAAGTGCATTTTCTGCCTCGAGCAGCGTTCTTGCCTCCTGCTTCTCCTCAAGATTCACCAGCAGCTCAAGCTTCTTCATGAGCATCGAGTTAGGAAGAAAGCGATTAAACTTTTCGCGCCGATTCCGGAGCTCTGCCCGCACATCGATCAGTGTTAACCAGACCTTTTTGAACTGACGATATCCCAACATCTCAAGCTCGGGCTACCACAAGTGGTTGTTGTTAGTTACCGGTGTGTTAGTACCAACCCTCGTGATAAACGCGGATTTCAACGAAAGCACCTACGTCTTCATGCGCCGCGAATATCCCCTCCATCTGGGCGAGCGGGATTTTCTTTCCCATGAACTCGAGGATCTCAATGAACGTGGCACGGTCGATCGCCCCCTCCTCCTCCTTGTCAAACATCTGGAACAGGTCTTTCGGCGAGAGCGACTGCCCTGGCGCGAAGCCGCCGGTCCGAGTCGGGTTCTTCGGGTCGCACGTGTAAAGCGCGAGGCGGAACTCCTCGAACGAGATGAATCCATGACGCAGCTTGTCGCACTTTTTAAAGTAGGCCAGCGCCTTGGGCTCCGACAGCAGCACATTGAGGTCGTGCAGCAGCACCTTGAACTCGTCCAGGTCGATCCCTCCTGACCCGTCCGCGTCGTACTTGTCGAACAGCTGTGCGGGTCTCTCATTAGCCCCAGACATTTGGATCTGAAGGTTTAACAGCCTGACGATGTCGATGCAACGCACCGCCCTGGGGTCGAGCGCCGCGAGCGCCGCCGGGTCACTCGTCTCTTCGCCCTTGAGCCCCGAGTCGCCCGCGTCCAGTATCGCCGACTCGATGGGGATGCCGTCCACGTACACGACACCTGCGTCACCATATCAGCTGCGTACTATCGACGCTAACGCAGCTGCGGAGACGCACGCTTGCGGTAGCGCCGGCCGATCATGGGACTCGCATGAGGTTGCCCTTCGGATGCGGCCTTTCCGGTTCAACCTTTCCCCTGTCGAAACCGATCAAGCCGTCTGGAGTCTGGTTAAGGCTTAAGGCTGGAGATTGTTGTGGTTGTATCCTGAGCCGGCAATTAGCAAGAGCTTTTTAAAGCCCAAATACGAAAAAAAGCTAATATGGGAGTTAAAAAAAAATAAAATTATGGTTTCCTCCAATCCGCTTGCTAAAAATCTCCATTATCAACCAATCAAACACACCACAACTGGGCCCTCCAACGCCATTCAATCGCGGCGCGGTGGTGGCGAGGGAGCGCCCGTGAATTCCACTTATCAAAGTCGATTTCTCTCCGGATAATCTCAAGAGGCAAAGATGGTGGGCTGGCTGCTGCTGTTGCGGCTACAGACGGAGGCTAGCGACTGACGGGGAGGTGTGTCGACGTGCAGGGCAAGCGCACCAAGAAGGTTGGCATCTGCGGTAAGTACGGCACGCGCTACGGCTCGTCGCTGCGTAAGGTCGTCAAGAAGATCGAGATCTCGCAGCACGCCAAGTACAACTGCGCCTTCTGCGGCAAGGACAGCGTCAAGCGCACCGTCGTGGGCATCTGGGAGTGCAAGTCGTGCCACAAGACGGTGGCCGGCGGTGCCTACCTGCTCAACACGCCGTCGGCCGCCACCGTGCGCTCGACGCTCGCTCGTCTCCGCAAGGTGCACGACGAGGCCAGCGCCTAAGCCCCCGGCTTGGCTTGACTGGCCCGGACGCGTCGCGTTATGAACGGACCCCTCGCGCTTCGCAGTGCGCGCGCGCGGCTCGGACATTCCGAACGAGAGAGATCAACAGGAGAAGACAGAGGGAGGGCAAGGCGCCCGGCGGGCTCGCCTGGCAGGGGCGCGGCCGGCTGTGGCGGGTCTCGCCCGGCGAGTGCCGCGGGGATTTCAAGTCGCCTTTTAATTCTCAATGGCACCTGCCGCGGGGCGGGCGGCGTCAGCTGCTGCCCTGCCGTCTTTCGCTTCTTTTTGTCGGTTGCTCAGTCGGCGGCGTGTGTTGATTTCATTTGCTTTAGTAGCTGCTTGTCCGTCATGTTGTGTTATTCCAGGGGCAATGCAGACTCGTTATGGTTTTCAGGTGGCCAAGTGACGATGTCATCATGAGCACAGGTCCTGAAACTTGACATGCACAGGTTTCTACTACAATACTTGGTGGCGCATCAAATATTGACAGTCATGCCATACATATCATTGAAGTGATGCAACAAGCAGGGTAGGAAGGTGGAAAGCGGGTGTTTGTGTATTGGTGTTGGTAGGAATGCCTGTTACTCGTAAAGCAGCGGTCGAATTGATGCCTAGCAGCCACCTGCTCGCTCTTGCTCCCGTTTGTTTGGCTAGGAGAGAGCGAGCCTCGGAGCACGCGCCACTCCGCGCATGTAGCTCCGCCCAAATTGCGCCCCCATCATCCATGTCAGCCGTCCACGCAAGCAACATTTACTCTGGACATTCCCGCTCTAGCGCTGCACTCTCGACGTCTAAATGAGTGTGCGCACGAAGATGGTCTCCTTGATCTTCTCGAGCTCGCGCTTGACGAGCTGGCCGTGGAACTGCTCGACCTCGAGCGCGATGTAGCCGTGGCGCGGGTCCGACTGCAGGTACTGTGACGTCACGTTGATGCCGTAGTCCGAGAGCACTGAGTGGATCTTGCTGAGCACGCCCGGCACGTTATGGTGCATGTGCAGGATGCGCAGCGAGTTGCTGCGGATCGGCAGCATGTCGATCTCGGGCGTGTTGGTCGACGTCGTGGTCGTGCCCTCGTTGATATACCGCACGAGCTTGGTGGCGACCTCGACGGCGATGTTGCCCTGCGCCTCCTCCGTGCTGCCACCGATGTGCGGCGTCAGGATGACGTTGGGCAGGCCCCGCAGCGGCGTGTCGAACGGCTCGCCGTTCTTGGCGGGCTCGACGGGGAAGACGTCGACGGCCAGGCCGCCGAGCTTGCCGCTCTGGATGGCCTCGGCAGCGGCCTCGATGTCTACGACGGTGCCGCGCGCGTTGTTGACGAGCAGCGCGCCGTCCTTCATCTGCGCGATGGTCTTGGCGTTGATCATCTTCTTGGTCTGCGGCGTGGCCGGCACGTGCAGCGTGACGGCGTCGGCCATGCCGAGCAGCTCCTCGAGCGTGTCGACCTGCTTGGCGTTTCCGAGCGGGAGGCACTTGATGGGGTCGTAGAAGACGACCTTCATGCCGAGCAGCTCGGCGAGCACCGAGATCTGCGAGCCGATGCGGCCGTAGCCGACGATGCCGAGCGTGGTGCCGCGCACCTCGTGGGCACCCGTGGCCGACTTGGTCCAGATGCCCTGGTGCAGCTCGGTGGAGCGCAGGAAGAGCTTGCGGTGCAGCGCGATGATCTCCGAGAGCGTCTTCTCGGCGACCGAGCGCGTGTTGGAGAAGGGCGCGTTGAAGACGGGCACGCCGTGGGCGGCGGCGTCGGGCAGCGCGACCTGGTTGGTGCCGATGCAGAAGCAGCCGACGGCCCATAGGCGGTGCTCGTGCCAGCCGATCGTGTTGAAGAAGTCGGGCTCGAGCTGCGTCTTGGAGCGGATGCCGAGGATGTTGGCGTCCGCGCCCACGCGCACGAGCTCCTCGCCCGAGAGCGCGCGCTTGTGCGTCTCCACCGAGTAGCCCTCGTTCTCGAACACCTGCACGGCGCGCGGGTGGATGTTCTCCAGCAGCACCACCTTGACCTTGTTCAAAGGGTACGTCACGGGCCGCTGCAGGTACAGCGCCTGCGCCGGGTCCCTCTCGGCCTCGGAGCTGTAGGACTCCGCGGCGGCGACTGCAGGGGCGGCCGCTGAGACGGGCGCCGACGCCTGGACGGACGCGAAGCGCTTCGCGGCGGCCGCGTGGGGACGGGAGCGACGCAGCGACGCGGCCAGCATAACAGGTAGCGAGGCTGAAGCTGGAGCTGGGGAAGTCGAGATCTGGTGGCGACTTTGGTGGCCGCGGTGTTGTTTGCGTGTTTGGCGGGACGTCGGTCGCGCGAAGGTCGCTTTGGTTTGGACCAATCGGAGGGCGCGGATGGGAGATCTTCGATTTCGTATGCTCGCGTGATAGGTACGAGCGCCCCGACTAGGTGGTAGCACACCATCTCAACTATTGAACGACGCGACGACGGAAATCTAAGCGGGAGGGTGTATCCACGTGTTCGATTTGGCGGCCGCGGATTGGCCTGTGCGAGATTGCGACCAGCCAACCCGACGGCGTCACCGGCAGCGCCCCCGGGGCCACAAAAGGAAATCCGGCGTCACGCTGGCCACAAGAATCATGTTGAAGCCATCCGTGGACATTCGACCGATGGCTACACGGCGTGGGTGCGCATGGGGTCCCAGGCCGTGACGACGCCCTCGTCCAGCGCCGCGAGCCGCTCGACCGCGGATAGCGGCAGCGGCAGCAGCGCCGCGGCCTCAAAGTTCTCGCGCTGGCGGTGCGGCGCCACGGACTTGGCGACGGCGGCGCCGCCCTGGGCGAGCGCGAATGCCAGCAGCACTTGAGCTGGCGTGGCGCGCAGTTGCTCGGCCACTCGCAGCAGCTTGGCGTCGTCCAGGCGCGAGGCCTTGGCCAGCGGCGAGTAGGCCTGCACCGCGATGTTCCTGGCCCGGCAGTAGCGGAGGAGCTCGGGCCTTGCCAGCCACGGGTGCAGCTCCACCTGGTTGACGGCCGGCGGCTCGCGTGCGGATAGCAGCAGCTTGTCCAGGTGGGCGACGCCGAAGTTGGACACGCCGATGTCCCTGACGAGCCCCTCGGTCTTGAGGTCCTCGAGCGCGCGCCAGGTCTCGGCGCGGGACTCGGAATCGCCAGGCGCGTGCAGCAGCAGCAGGTCGATGTGGCCGAGCCCCAGGCGCGCGTTGCTGGCGCGGACGGCCGCCTGGGCCTTGTCGTAGCCCCAGTGCGAGACCCAGAGCTTGGTCGTGACGAAGAGCTCGCTGCGTGGAACGCCCGAGGCCCTCATCGCTTTCCCCACGTCCGCCTCGTTGCGGTACCACTCGGCCGTGTCCACCAGCCGGTAGCCGATCCGCAGTGCGCTCAGCACGGCCTTGAACGTCTCGGCGCCCTTCCTGGCCTTGTAGACGCCGAGCCCGAGCGCCGGCATGCCAGCGCCGCTGGGCAGCGTGATTCGCTGCATGGAGACTTCGGAGCTGGTTTTGAGCCAATCGCGGCAGGCGAATGTGCAGAGTGCTGGCGCCAGTGGAGCCCGCGCTCTGCCTGGCGCTCTACGCGGCTCCGCTGCTGCTGTCTAAAGGAGAATGGCATTTCATTTACCAGTGGGACGACGGAGGGAATATCGTGGACATCGAGGTGGTGCAGATGACGCTCGAGCTGATCCGCGCCTTGGATGCGCTGTCGAAGCCATCCCATTTGGGGAATTTGCAGCACTTTGGCAGTGAAAAGCTCAAGGCTGCGTGTCTGATGAGAGCGGCGCTGTTTGCTGTTCACCCGGTGCATGTTCAAGTGGTCGCGTGGCCGTCGGCGCAGCCGTATGCTATCGTCGCTCTCATCGCGCTCTTTGCCAACATAGCCTTTATGCATACCTACAACCTCTTAACACCACTTTCATGCCAATTTACAGTAGCCTCCGAGGGAGTAACAAGCTACAAATGCACTTCTGATAAGGCTCTCCGTGCGTGCCGATACGTGGTTGCGAACATTCAAAGTGACGGGTACGCGAACTAAAGTACAAATGTGCTCTAGCCACTTATCTGATCCATCTCTGCAAACAGTTCTCTATACGTGTGCGCTTCTTTCGAAGAGTGTATCAATCTTGCTGCCAGCAGCATGCTTGTCGTTGGATGCGCTTGTGATACTCAAATCAGTGAAGGTTGGCACGAGCCTCACTTCCAACTCCAGATCACCTTTGCAACAGCAATTTACAGCTTTCAGCTCCTACATAGCCAGGAAACTGGTACCTGCGTTTGTATGCGCCGCATCCATGGTCGTATTTTAGCACGGTCTCGTTGGTCTCATACAGCTCGTGCGTCATGGCTGTATACCACGCATCATGCGAACTTTTTGATTCAATAGTCCAAACGCGGAGGTAATGAACCGGAGTCTAGGATACACATTCAACAGTTCCTAACAATTCTGGGGCACAGGATGGATCTGTTCGCTTGGCGGCAGCTAGATCACCTCGAGCACACCTTTCTAAACTATGAGATTGCGCGCTTGATCCTGATCTGTGCAAAACGCTTCGGTTGAGATCGTTTCAAAATGTGCAGGGAAACACTAAAGGCTTAACTATTTCAAATGGCCGGCTGGGTCCCACACGAGGAAATCACAGCGCTATACGAAGTCTGCGCTAAATACGAGATGCTAAATGTCGACAACCCCCCCCCCCCCCCCCCCCCCCCCCCC
>JAASGX010000444.1:0-21611 GCA_023334415.1 Phytopythium chamaehyphon | reverse complement strand
TGTTGTTTGCGGCGGATTTTGGTGGATAACTTGAGGTGGCCATGGCAATACACACCGATGGAGTGCTCCGCGTCGCCTCTCAACTCAAGATACGCACGCTGCTGACATCTTTCAGCTTTACTCCAAGATCTGGCTTCTGGGTGTGATCTGTGCTGTGCGCCGACACGAAACGCGGATTCGCGTCAACGTGGCGGTGGAAGGCGGGGCGCGCGCGCAACCGGACGCTACCCAGAAGCACACGGCACCTACATACCGGTACCGAAACGTTCCCGAAATACCTTGGCCGTTGTTGCTGGGACTCGCGTCAAGGCGGCGCTACACAAGTCTTGTTATGATCGATGACAGTATGGCAACACCCGATCCAGCACCTCTTAACGACGGTCTTGAGGTGCCATGCGAGCGCTTGGAGCGAGAGATCGTGGCCGCAAACGATCGGCTCCGTATCGCGGCACAGGGATTATCACTGGAGTGGAAGTCTTTTCTATCGTGCGCCATGAAGGCCAAGGCCGACGGAGAAGCAAACGACCAACGAGAACTAGAGGATCTGTTGTTGCAATCGCAGAGCGGGCTGGCCATGCTGCGTGAAATGGAGACCCGTCGCGAACGGAAGTGGCTCGAGATTCGCGAGCGATACGGCTACGAGCACCCGTTTCTATCAGAAGAAATGGCGGAAACTCAACATCCCGACAGCACTTCGCAGTCCACTTCAGTTCCTCTATATGGTGATGTGGTGTTGGAAAGGTTGTCGGAGCTGAATCATGATATCGCAGAGGGAGCTCGTATTGCCTTAGCAACTCAGACGCTAGATCTAGGCTTCTGTTCGGACACGATTTTTTCAACCGACTCATTGATAGATGCTGTACGAGCAAACGAACAGAAACACCGCCTCCAGGATGATATTGGTGCTCAGTTCCTACTCGCAAAACTGCGAAATGTAGCTCTCGCAAATTGCAGTCGATTCAACAAGGTTCGGCATGCAAAAGACAGAGGCGGAACAGATAGTGTAGCGATACCTGATGTCGAAGAACTGCTCTATGCGACGTATGCGCATCGGATAGCACACATTGCGCTAGATCGACTCTTTGTGAGGATGAAATGGCTTTGTACAAGTCATCGATATCACTTACGCCATCGAATGCTCACACTCACGCACCAGTATCAACTAGCCCCGAATAACGCTCAGAGCTGCCCATTGCTCGTTGGGTATACAAAACAGCGCGTCGAGGCAGACATCGAGGCGCTACTCCGAGTCGAGCATTCACGCGCCGTACCGGTTGGGAAACAAGGTGACATGGACACACTCACCCTCAAGCAGATTGTCGACGACATTTTTGCACGAAATGTGGAGGACACTTCTATTGATCGTCTGGGCGGCAAGCAATCGATTTCTGAAATTTCAATTGCATCATCATGGGGCGATGAAAACCCGGCCACTATCATCCCAGAACACGTTGGTTCGACCCGATGGCGACTTCTTCAAGATCCTTACTATCTCGGAGCCTCAGGCACCCGCATATCAGAGACAAGCTCAAGCATGGATGAATTCACCGACATTGATGCTTTACTTCGAAACGAGTGGAGGCTTCTTCATCTCAATGATATATCGTATTTGCGCGCCAGACTCGAGTCAATTGCGGTCACCCACGAGCAACGCATAGTGGTCAAAATCAAAAGTAATGACCCAGCACCATTTCAGACTGCCAACCCCAAAAGTCCTTCAATGCTTCGACCGAATACTGGAGGCAGGACTTCATCATTCGAGGCGGAAGGGAGATCAGAAAGCGATGCTCGTCCTACAACAGTAACTACATGTAATGAGATGCCTGAAACACTTGTTGCTTCGCCGTTAGCATCTCCAGCTCCCGCGACCGATGAGACACGGGCTCTCTACTCGTTATATGCGCTACGAGTCGTGTATTGCCGCGTTTTACGTCGCCGTTTATTGCGGCTGTTAAACTATGGTCACTACCTGCTTCATACATCTACTCAAGCGATGGAATCACATAGAGGGAAGGCGACGAAAAGCGGTCAACGTCAAACAGGATCAACTACTAGACTACAATCGGTTTCTACGAATTGGGGAGTCGAAAAAAATAGCAGAGGAGAGTTCATCATATCGCTCGGGCCTTCAAGGGATTGGGGTGTGGCAAACGCGGAATTTGACCACCTGCAGAAGGGCTCCAAGAGTACTGAAAATTCGAAAGCTTCATCAAATAAACCAGCAGAGCTCATTTTCGCGGCTGCACGGCAGGATTTAAGGGCTCTCGAGGCACAGATGATCAGAATTGGAGATCATTTTGTTCAAAAGCAAGAGAATGGCCGCTTTAGCAAAGGAGGAGATCACATTTGTGCTGTTGACCGCCTTCAGGTGATCCAAGATCTATTGCAGTGCCAAGTCAACCTTCTGAGTGCAAAGATTCAGCTCGTTGAGCTCATGCTAGGGAACGGGCTTCTTGGTTACGTCGGAGAAATGAGCAGTCCCAATCCTGCGGGTGGCCTTGATATCGTTCGGTCGGTTTTGCAACACCGAGCACTCATCGATTTTTCACATGGATATTTTGTAGATAGTTTTGCGGCCGAGACTGTTCAAATTGAACTTCAAATTCGTCTCCAAGAGCAGCTTCGCGGCCATTTTTCCTCAGCAATCCTAACAGACACGACATATATGGGCGATGCAGATCAAAGTAAAGAAAGGCGTGAGAGCCAAACAAGATTAATGCTTGCTCATCGTTCTAGAACTGCGAAGAGCATGGATCAATTATGGCTTCTGCAAAGGTCCATACTTCGTGAAGCTGAAGCCAAGTGGTTTTCAGCTACCTCTGTGACTGAGCGACATTCTTTACGACAAGCAATTTTTGAACAGATTCTCGTTTTGTGGCAGCTCATTACAAAATTGGAGCTTCCTGGTACTCCAACTCACACTTTAGAGCGATCTGCGAATGACATACTCGCGGGAACAGGGCTTCATGCTGTGCTCCCTCCAGCTCTTCTGATTGACACAAGCCGGCAGCTTTTTTCTCGTGCGAAACACTCAATAAATTCTAGTTCAAAAGAGGCTATAGCATCGTGTGCTACGCTCTCGGAGTGGTTGGTAGCATCGTGGCATCTTCTCGAGTGGCATCAAGTTCTTGCAAACAGCATCTATGAAGCTGCTGTGCTTGAGAGGATACACCGATTCCAGTATAACTTCGTGCGGGAGCTCGATCACGCCAAAGACCAAGCCCGCCTCTTCTTCTTTGATCATGTCTCTATATCGAATAACTCTGGCACTAATGCTGGTACTGGAGAGACATCATCATCCATCCTCGAACCAGTAGCGCTACACCTTGGCATAGCTTCGATTAGGTCTCCTCCTGTATTCGACGCAGCACTGCATCCTGTCGACTCGATTCACAAGACAGTCGCCAACTGGGTCAGCGATCAGCTCTGGAGTGCCGCGATGGAGCGTGTCCAAGACGTCAACTATAGATTGATGAACATTACAAAGGAAAACGCCTCCTTGCTACGGCTACAGCAGCAATGGGTTGATTACCTTGCTGTTACGGTCAGTTTTCAAGACTTGGTCGGTGCCCATGTGTATGAGTTTGCCTCCACTTCCAGTTTTATTGCACTCGATGCAATGAAGTATAAACGACGTGGGGATGGGCACCCAACAAACTCCAGTGGAAATGATGCGGGTGGGCAACAAACGACAGGGTTCTCCGACGTCGATATTGGTTTGGTGCGCGCGAAATACTCTAGCGATATCTCCGCTAAGATGAAGGAAGAGATGCAGGCGCAATGCTATCCTTTTTGGCTCGATCTTGGTTCAGTAAAGCAACAGTTGGTCTCCAGATTTGCAACAGATTCTGTGGCTACAACTGGAGTAGATATTGCTGAAGAGGCTGATGAAGAGCTCGAACATGTCGGACTGGTTGTGCAAGTTGACAGTGCAAATGACTGCTGTACGTTTCTCTCTGATTGCACTAGCACATTGAAGCTACTGGTTCAACTCGATCGACTGCTCCAGCACCTAAGGAACGAAGTGACTTTGATGCACTCACTTTGTGATGAAGATTGTCGAGGGCTGTGCGCCTTCAACGCTGGCGCACTGGCAGAAAGCCGTGGATCCCCAGAGGATGACAAGAACTCAGACACGCTGGTCAAGTGGTTTATCTCCAAATTTGATCCGCTGAAAAAGGATTTACAGGGTAGTGCTGTCTCAACAGAACATGCCAGGATGAGACTCGAACTTGACGCTGAAAATGTATCCGCGAATGTGTCATCTCGCAAACGTATCGTGCTCCCCACATCCGACAATGAAAATGCAATTGACAAGAATGATGAAGACCAACGAGAGCTACTGCTAAGAGGTATCCCATCGTTTACATTTTTACTAAATCGGTTCGTTCCTAAGCGATTTAGGACTACAGGTGAAGAGGAAGTTGCACATGACAGTCTTTCTTCTCGAATAGTTATTGACCAGCACAGGAATGGCGTATTAGTTGACTCGCTTGGCGATTTAGTATCCATCTACAGCACAATAAACCAGTTGGTAGATCTATGTCGTGTTCAATGTGCTGTACTCGGAAATCCGGGCCGGAGACTACGATCACAATACCAGCATTCACCTCAAACGTTGAGGGAGAGCAGTCGTACAGGGGTGCACCAAGCAAGCCATTCTATGAAGGTACACTTTCTGGCTCGCTGGCAACTCAATTTTCATGAACAAATTAGTCAGTGTCTACGCGCAGCAGCAAAAGCAATAAATGTCCCTGACCAAGGAGAGTCTGATAAAGAGACGAAGAATCAACGTCGCAATATTTTCGACCTCTTCCAGACTCCGATCATTGACTCAGATACGAGAAGATCACATTTTGCCAAGCTGCTTCGGCGCAATACCGATAATGCACTGAACCAATTCCGTGAGCAGCAGGTGCGTTGTACCCAGTTGCTCTTGAACGCTGCGGTGATTCAGACGTTCGCATCTGCTTGCTGTGATGAAGAGGATATGAACAATCGGAAGCGAAAAAGACGAGCTTTGCTGAGACTGAATCGAATGGGCTCAAACCACTTCGTTGAATCTACTGATACCGTGAAGGAACTTATCGATCAATTTGCAGACTTTGGATCGTGGAGTCACAAGCAATCTGACCCAACGACGCTCAATGGTGAGCTGAGGGCACTTTGGAAAGTCGCGGGCTACGAATCGGCGGATTTTTCATCCCAGACAACTAACATGACTCGCCTGCTTTGGCTTCAACGAGTTTTCATTGAGGAACTCGCAGTAAATCAAGTCGAGCAAGACAGAAGAGGCGAGAGTACTATGTACAACCAGACAAAAGGAAGCGGTGGCGCTGATATTTACGCTATACAATCTCTTGTGACTTCGTGGCAAGTTTTTCTCGCTGCACGGGTAACAGATGCCATAGATTTAGCGTCTACCAAAAATTTGCATTCGCTCCTTTTCCAGTCCCCTACTGATGAGAGTGAGCAAGAATCGAGCTCATCTATCTCTGGCACCGCGGGTGCAGTTAGCGGGAAAACTCTCCAATTGAGAACACCAAACCTGGCAATAACTCGGCGTGGTAGTACCGGTAGTGACGACGAAGAGTCTGGCGAAGAAAATCCAATAACGACAAGTAGCGCAGCAGCTCGATGCTTAGTGCTGGAATGCCTGACTTTCGGACAAGTAACAAGTGTCTCAATGGCGCTGTTGGAAAACATGTCGATTCCAGTTCCGACCTTGATTGAGGCACGGGCGTATGCGCGGTGGCTCCATGGAGCGCTTGAGCTTGCTTGGGTAAATCACGATGCCCAGGTGATTCAATCACACTACGATACGTTGCTGCAGTATCGAAGGCAGCACCAGGAGAACACACAACATTCACGACCTTCGACTGGTCGCCCAGCTCAACCTCAGCCTTCACTTATCGAGCTCGCAAGCTTTTTCATTGATTCTGTAGTAGCCCAGCACGCAGGAGACCAGCAGGAGGAGCCGTCGACAAGCCTCTCAGTCTGTTTGAATGACCGGGGGTCTTTTCGTACACGGGAGCAGTATGAGCTTTCTTCAGCCTACGAGCACTCGATGTCGATTGCATTTGACAAGGCCGAGCAACTGGAGCGCGAAGTTCGCCGCCTACGCTCTCGCCTGCAGGAGCAAGACCTTGATGGAGAGATAAAGCGCGAATCGCATGCAGTCGAATACGCTTACAACATGCACTTTCAGGTGCAAGCCATGCATCGACAGCTTGAGCTGGTCCAACAGCGAGCCAAGGTGGACCGCGCAGAGTTACGCTGCGAGCTAAACGACGAGTACGCCGAGAAGCTGCAAGCGCTGCGCGTTCAACTACAAGCTTCCAGCGCTCAGTTCGAGGACTATCGAGCCCAGCTGCAGCAACAGTTGAATGAGCAGCTGCAGCTCGCGCAGATGCACACGATCGAACAGCTTGTAGACGGCGGAGATGTGAGCGCAAGCGTAGCCTCCGTGTCTTCTGCTCTGTCGGTGCCTGCGAAGGCCGCGCTCCTGGCGTCGCTACCGTCCCGGCAGCAATCGTCCGGCTGCTCCTCGTCCTCTTCTCCAGCAGATTCAAGAGCCCTCGAACGCCTCGAGCGCGAGAACGCAGCGCTCAAGCACTCGATACTCCGCCTGCAGGCGCTGGTCGCCGTGCAGCAGCAGGTGCAGAAGGGAGCGAAGGAGCGAGAGGCCGACCTGGTGCGGCGACACGCCGCCGCCGACGCCTTGAGCCGCCACGAGGTCGCGCAGCTCCGGGCGCACGTGGCGCAGCTGGAGGCGGAGCTGAGTCGCGCCGCGCAGGACAAGGCGCGCGCGCAGGCGCTGAGCTCTCGGCTGGAGAAGCAGCGCAACCAGGCGGCCCAGCGCAGGCGCGAGGCCCGTGCCCACGCGCTGTCGGCCCCCTACCTCTCGTCCGAGCGCCACGGTCTCGCTACTACGCGATCAGCAGCTGCTGCTGCAGACGTTCCTGAGCTTGAAGCCGACGAGCAGACCGAGCCGCTGGTGGCCACATATGGCAGGCGAGCGGCGCCAGCGTCCGCGCCCGCCGCCCCTCGCCACGCTCCGGCCCGCAGCATCAGGAGCGTCAGGAGTGCCGCGGGCGACTGGGAGGAGCTGGAGGAAGCCTTCGAGGCCGCCCACGAGCGCGCCGTCCGCGTCCAGCCGCAGCCGCAGGCGAGCGACGCGCGCCAGGAAGACGCGGCCGCCGAGCTCCGCGAGCGCTTCCTGCGGAGCGCGCGGCACCAGCAGAACGAGGTCCGGCGGCTGCAGCAGCAGCTCGCGAGGGAGAGCAGGCGCACGGCCGCGGCGCTGCAGCGGGCCGCGCAGCTCCGGGCCGCAGTCGAGGCCCCGCCGGGCAACAACCGCGACGAGAGTGAGGGCGAGGGCGAGGACGCCAACCCACGGCCTCAGCAGCAGCAGCAGCAGCAGGCGGCGCCTCCGAGCCCGAGACGCGCCCAGTCGGCGGCACCGCCGAGGCACCGGCTGGTGCCCGCGGCTCCGCTGGCGGCAGCTCCGAGGCGGCCGAGCACGAGCTCCTGTCTGCGCTCGCCCGCAGCTCCGGCTTCGGCTCCAGCTTCGGCTCCAGCTCCAGGTGCAGCTCCAGGTGCAGCTGTAGCATCCACGCTCAGGCCTCAGTCGACGCGCGGCAAGTTCCACGTCGTCAAGCAGGAGCGGTCAGCGGCGGTCGGAGGCATCGCGGGCAAGCCGAGCGCGCTGGCTGCGCGGGAGCCGCTGCCCTACAGGTGAGTCGCATCGGATAGCAGCGTCGCAACGTACAGCAGGCAGGCAGAGAGGAATGCAGCGAGCAGCAGGGCTTCGGTCAGAGTTGAGTCGTGTTGTTACAGTCTCGGCCTCCTCGACGCGAGGCTCCTCTGGTCCGAGCGGGCGGCAAGGCGCCGGCTTTCGGTCACTATCGTAGCGGCGGCACGAGCGTGGCGCCTGAGGCGAGCGGATTCGGCGGCTTGCCGGCCGCCCATGGCGCGGCAGACATCCACCTGCCCGCGGCCACAGGGCGGCCGGCGCCTCCGCTCGAGCCCAGGGCCACGGACTCGTTCGAGGCGAAGGGGGCGAGGGGCGAGGACGGGACGGGCGATCGGAGCCGGGGGAGGTGGAGACCAAGGGAAGGCGGCGAGTCTTGACAGAGAGACGAGAGCGGGGATCAACGGAGCGGTGGGGGCGAGCCAGGTGCATTACGCGCCGTCCTCCCTGTTCCCACGACGCAGTCGGCGTTAGCAGCTCCCTCGGAAGACCGGGCAGCCAATAGAAAAAAGCGTACCAGTCGGGGGTCATGCCGTAGTAGTCCTCCATCGTGTCCTCAGCGTCGTCGTCCGCGGCGGGCTCCTCCATGGTCTCGTCGTCGTCCATGTCGTTCTCGTAGGCGGCGCTACAGTAGACGGGTAGGCGAGCGTCAGTCGCGGGGTAAGAGAGCAATTGTCAGCGTGTAACGCACCCCTTGGACATGCATGTGAAGTAGAGGATCTTCTTCTGGGCCTTGTTGACGAAAAAGTAGTTGAAGGACCAGAGGTTTCCGTCCGAGAAGGGGTCCGAGTCCATGTCGGGGATGTAGCTGTAGACGTCGCAGTCGTCGAGCTTGACGGCCTCTGCGATGGCCTCCCACATGCGCGCGACGAAGTTGGGGCCCTCGACCTCGACGAGCTCGGCCAGGTCGTGGTTGACGCGGTGCAGCGCCGCGCGGAAGCCGCTCTCCTTGCGGAACTGCTCGGGCCGTACGGCGCTGAAGTCGTAGTCCGGGAAGCTGGCGTTCATGGTCGAGATGAGGTTGATGAGCAGCTTGCGCGTGGCCACGGCACCGATGGGCCCGAGCGGCGAGGGCGCGCGCAGGTCGTGCGTGGCCTCGATCTCCTGCTGGTAGTAGAGCTCCAGCGCCTTGGCCAGCCGCTTGTCGCTGCCCGCCTTCTTACACGAGTACGTCTCCAGCTTGCCGCTCAGCACGCGGTCGCCGATCGCGTACGACGCCAGCACCGAGTTGAGCCACGTCAGCTGCGGCTCCTCCAGGTACTTCATGGCTCCACTTTAATTTGCGGTCGCTTGGTCGCTGCCTTGGTGGCGAGATGGCGAATGGGGAGAAAGCCTGCGGCGGGGAAGGAAACCTATTTGCAGATGCGCCATACTGGGGACAAGTCAACTGCAAAGCGACGCGCGGCTATGGCGACGCCGCAGATTCCCTGCCGAACATCATACATTCCGCAACCTGCTCCTCCACATTGATTCAAAGTCGGTCCAAAAATATTGTGATATATTATAACCCCTACTTGCGAATGGCTATCCAGCATGATTGTCCGGGCAGAGACGCCAGCTTATGATGCTTCAATGTCACTTGCCGCGCTTGGCCGCGACTTTGAGCTCGGACTCGAGCGATACAAGTAGGATACAGCGTGAGGCTCGCGATCCCTCACGTGGACACGACCAGTATGCTGCTCCACCGATGCCCGCCCGCCTGCTTCTGACAGCAGAGGCAGGAGCCTGTCGGCATGGAGAATCAAATCTAGCGTACCGGTACATACCGGTAGAATCGACCTGCCATCCGAGATACCCGTGCCTCCGAAACCGCATCGCCCTCGTGCAGGACCTGCAGGCGTCTGGAACGGCTGCGCCACGCAGGATGCGGCGGTCGGCGCTGCGGCGGCCCGAGGGGCTGACGGACAAGTACCGAATCCTGGGCAAGATCGGCGAGGGCACGTACGGCATGGTCTTCAAGGCGGAGGCGCAGTCGTCGGCGCTGCTGCCGCGGCCGTCGAGCGCGGGCGGCAACAGCCAGAGCGGGACCCCAAGTGGCGGGAATGAGGACGAGGAGCCCATGACGTTCGCCATCAAGCTCGTCAAGTCGCACAAAGAGGGCAAGAACGACGTGGTGCTCTCGAGCGCGACCATCCGCGAGATCAAGCTGCTGCGCGAGCTGCACCACGACAACGTCGTGCATCTGCACGACGTGCACGTGGACCCAAGAGAGAAGACGCTCGCGCTCGTGTTTGAGTACGGAGACCACGACCTGCACGACATCATCGTGCAGAGCAAGCAGAAGCCGCTCGGGGAGTATACGCGCAAGTCGCTCATGTTCCAGATACTCAAGGGCGTCGACTACATGCACGACGCCTGGGTCATGCACCGAGACATGAAGCCGCAGAACATTCTCGTCGTCGGCCACGGACGCAAGCGCGGGCAGGTCAAGCTCGCAGACTTCGGACTCGCGCGCATCTACAGAGAGCCCATCAAGGCGCTCACGGACGTCGAGCGCGTGGTCGTCACGCTATGGTACCGCGCGCCAGAGCTGCTGCTCGGCGCCAAGCACTACACCAAGGCAGTGGACCTCTGGGCCGTCGGCTGCATCTTCGCCGAGCTCATCAACACGCGCGAGCTCTTCTGCGGCAAAGAGGTCGAGGGATCCAACGCGCCGTTCCAGAAGGACCAGCTCGACAAAATCTTCAAGGTGCTCGGGCTGCCCACGCCTCAAACATGGGAGGGGCTGGAGCACTTGCCCGAGTACCCGCATGTGATGCAGATGGCGCGCGAGCGCAAGTATCCCTCCACATCCGAGCTCAAGAATGCCGTCAAGTTTGGCCCCGGAAAGGCAGGCGCTGCATTGTACGATCTCATTGCTCGGCTTCTCGAGTATGGTGAGTCTTGCTCCTTTCGTCACCAATCAGGCGGTATCGAATCTAACTCTGCATGGTAACTACTCTAGACCCTGAGAAGCGTATCACGGCCAAGGATGCGCTCGAGCACGAGTACTTCAAGGAGATCGTGCGTTGCGATGAATGGGTGTCCCTAACAACGAGACAGCTAACGTTCACGTGGTTGGTGGCATAGGAACCGGAGCCGCGCGACTGGGCTTTCGACGAGCCTGGCAAGGAGCCCGTGTCATTCCGAACGCAGAACGTGGAGACAGTAGCAGACGAGCAACTCCCGTGGAAGACACGCAAGGACGGAGCGGCAGTGGGAGATAACACGAACGCAGGAAGTCCGTCCCAGCGCGACGGCCCCAAGGTGGGCCATCACGCCGCTGGTGGTACGCATGACCCAAACAACCGAGCAAGTCGAGATGCTCGCAGCCGTAGCAACCACAGCGCATCCCGAGAGCCTGCTCCGCGTCGTAGCGAGCGCCAGCAGCAACAGCAGCAGCAACAGCACACAGGCAACAGCATTATGGGAGCGCCTCCTAGCAGTGCAAACCCGGTTGGGGACGATCGCCGAAGTGGTGGTGCATGGAGAGACCGAAGCGCTGCTCGCAGCGGCGGTGCCCCCGTTTTATCATCAGCGCCATCGTCAGCGGCAGGGAAGCGTCCAGGCGGCCCAAGTGATCGGCCTCCAAGCGCTGGCACGTCTGGCGCAGGAGCTGATCGCTCATCTGCAGGTAACAACAGCCGTCCACGGAGTCCCAAGCAGCAGCGGCGTCGGTAACTTCCTTCAAACGAACACTTCCCGAATACTAACGAAATGCCTCCATTCGCAATCGCAATGCAAGATACACACATGTACACACTCTAGAGCTGTGGGATACATTTCCTCTTCGTTTAGAGCTACCTACGTCGAAAGCCTCGTGAGTTGGTAAGCTTCCAAGACCCGGGACACAATTATGATGACTTGGACGTCTCGGCAAGCAGCTGCTCGATCTCAATCAGACTGCTCACCAGCAGCTCCTTCAGCTGCGGCAGGTCCTTGCGGTAACTCGCGAGCTGGAATGCCGAGCCTTCCTTCTCAATACCGTAGCCAATTCCGTAGCAGTCGTCGTTCACAGGGCCGAAGCTGCCGCCCTCAAGTGCCGGGCTCGACAGCGTGCTGGTAGACAGAATGATGCGGCTCATGATGTCGTGTGCAGGCAGCGTGAAGAGCTTCGGCACGGGGCCGCCCTCGAGCTCCGCCATCTTGCGAAGGCCGAAAAGGTGGCGGTCGAAGCCCTGGCCCATGACGCCGTTCTTGGTCAGCTCACTGTGCTTCTTGACAGCCGCGCGGAGCGCCTGGGCCTTCTCGGCGGCGCTCGCAGAGCTGTTAGTCATCGCCTTGACGAAGGAGACGGCCTCGTTCGTGCAGCTGCGCACGGTCTCCGTGCGGCCGTGCTTGAACGCGGCCGTGCTCGCGCTCTCGTACGTCGACACGAACTTGCCGTGGAGGCGGTAGTGGGCAAGCTGGATGGTCATCTGCATGACGCCGTCCGTGCCGATGCCGTACTGGGACGCGATGGAGCGCGTCACGGGCGTCTGTGCGCAGTCGACCAGCAGGCGCTCGTTCCAGGCGTCGAAGGCCGTCTTGGCGTCGCGCAGCACCTTGGTCGTGCGGGCGTCCAGCTCCCACTCGAGTTCGGTCGGCGCGACGGCGTCGGCGCCGGGCGACGTCAGAACCGGAGAGCCGATCGAGTCGTTGTACATTTCGTTCAGGTAGCGCAGCACGGCGACGCCATCGCCCCACGAGTGCTCAAAGTTGACCGAGGCCGTGCCGTTGGCGGCGACCAGCAGCTGGACGCTCTTGTCGAACCAGTGGTTGGAGCCGTCGCCGACGAGGAACGTGCGGCTGAGCTGCTCGGGCGTCGAGGGCGAGGTGTGCTCGAGCGAGACGACGAAGAGCGCGCTGTCGATGGCCTCGAGCGAGGCCCTGTTGACGGCCGAGCTGGCGAGCTCGGCGCGCTCGCTGGCCCAGACGTCTCGGTCGAGCGTTGTCATGAGCCCGACGCCGGGGGCCCCGGGGGTGCCCGTGACGAGCGGCCGGGCGAGGATGGCCTCGATGTTGGCGAGGATGAGCTCGTCCGCGACGGCCGCGCCGTCGTCGCGCAGCACGTCGAACTTGTAGAACTTGGCGCCGCGCTGCACGACGATGTGCCTGGAGGCGTCGAACTTGCGCAGCTCGTCGCGGCCGCGCGCGGGCAGGCGCGTCGAGGCGAAGAGATTCTGGTACTGGCTCATGTCGAGCGGGTAGGCGCCGAGCGCGGCGGCGCCGTAGAAGGAGACGGCCTCGGGCAGCAGGCTGCAGAAGCGCTCGAAGGCGCGCGTCTTGGAGCGCTGCGGCTTGGTGTGGAAGATGTCGGGCTCGAGCTTCCCGTCGCGCAGCGTGCGGTGCACGCGCACGGAGGAGGCGACGAGCGCGGCCGCGCGCTGGGCCTGCGCGTTCTTGGCGGCCACCGGGTCCTCCTTGAGCTTAATCTGCGGGTTGTAGTTGATGACGATCGGCTGCCGGTCCGACAGGTACATGTCGAGCCACCACGCGTTGATGTAGCTCGTGCCCTTGTTGGCCGCGTCGCGCGCCACCAGCGCCGCGTGCAGCCGCGCGCCCTCGCCGCGCTGGAACTCGAGCGCCACCGCGCGCGTCTCGGCCAGCTGCGCGGGAGTCACCACGGGCTCCACGGCCGCCAGGTACCGCGCCACCGAGTCCTCGAGCGAGGGCACGGGCAGCCGCGGCAGCGACCGCTGGAAGTGGAACGTCGGGATCGCCGTCTCCTGCACGTAGCGCGCCGACGACAGCGAGCGCCGCAGCGCCGTGCGAGCGGCCGGCCGCGCCTGCTGCAGCATGTCGAGGCGGTAGAGGGGGAAGGCGGCGGGTTGGCGACTGGGATCTTTGCTAGCGACACAAGTGCTCGAGGCGGTCGCCACGTCAGTTCCCCGTCAGTTCCTGACGTGGCGCGTGCGTAAACAGGTTGAAGCTCGAGCGGCGGCTTCCTGCGGGTACCGAGCACTCACTGAGCGGGCGGTGGACGGCAATAAGGACGCTGCCCTCGCTCGGCGAGTCTGTTCAAGGCCCAAACAGCAACGAAGCCCTTCCGAGACGACCAGTACTGTGCCTGTGTGTAGCTCGCTGCTCCCTCGAAGCTCGGGGCTTACCAACAAGGCAATTCCTAGCATGGCGATTTGAACCAGACACCACAGGGCCAGGCACGCAGGCGCGAGGCGCTAGTGCTGAAAGGGAACGACGACGAAGGCGATGCATGCATATGGTTTGCAGCATACCCAGTCGGCGATTTGAAGCGGAGCGAGACTGAGCGGCAGCACCCGGCTGCGCGATGGCGACAACGACAGTGGCAGCAACGAAGACAAGCGACTAGACTCCTACCAAGATCTTGCAAGTGCGCCTGGACCTACCGACGAGCCATGGCCGAAGTCATGAGGTCTCAAGTGTTCAGGGAAGCCTTAACGTGACTCCGGATTTTGCCAGCGCAAACCTGCTCACATGGTGACTTGCCTGTAGCAAGCTCGAGTGAGCGAGTCGAATACAGCAGCGAGAATGCCTGGGCCGTCGCAATGCTCCATCACATGACACGAGACATACATTTAGTGACGCCTTCTTTCTCTCTCTCGCCTACTGCCCCACTAGGAGCCGATGCTACCGCAGCTAGAAGCCTAGAACGCCAGGTGCAGGATGCCGTGGCGGCGGATGGTAACGTCGCCGATCTTGTGCTCGAGCATGGGCCAGTCGGGCGTGAGGCTCAGCGTCTGGATCTCGAGCTTGCCGTCCTTCTCGCGGAAGAGCACCGTGTCCTCGGACTTGGTGCCCGCAACTGACGGGTTCCACGCGTACGCCTGGTTCTTGCCCGTCACGCGGTTGTCCAGCGACGGCACGCCGACCCACTCGCGGCTGTTGTAGCCGGCGCAGCCGCCCTGGTGGTGCAGCTTCCACTCGCCGTCGAAGCCGCGTTGCGCGTACGCGTCCTGGATGGCCTTGAAGACGGCGTTGGCCTTGGTACCGGCCTTGGCCGTCTCGGCGAGCGCCACGGCCTCGACGTACGTCGCGGCTTCGTGGCGACGGAGCAGGTCCTCGGGGATCTGCGCGCCGGGCGTCGTCGTGATGTATACGAGGCGAGTGGTCGAGAGCACGAAGCCGTGGCGCAGGCCGCAGATGACCAGCATGGCCTTGTTCTTGACGCGCTTGTTGGTCGGCAGCGGGTGGCGGTTGGCGTCCACGCGCTCGTCGGCCGCCACGAGGATGAGCATGGGCGTGACGCCCACCTCGTACAGGCGCGCCGACAGCATGCCGGCGATCTCCCACTCGGTCATGGCCGGCTTGACCTGGCGAGCGACGTCGCCCATGATCTTGCCGCAGTCGGCGCCCAGCTTGGCGTACGTGTCCATCTCGTACTCGGTGAAGGTGGCGCGCAGTTCGCTAAGCGCCAGGTCCAGCGACTTGTCCGACATGTCCTCGGCCACCTTATCGCTCTTGGCGAGCGCCTTGGCCTTCTCCAGGTGCGGGCGCTCCTGGAACCAGTCGTCCTCGACGACCGAGACCTCGTCCTGCAGGCCCTTGAGCTCCTCGTTCAGCAGGCGGTGGCCCTCGATGTGGTTGGTCAGGATCGTGACGCGCGACTGGTCCACGTACAGCGCGCCGACGCCGCCCTCGGTGCCGAGGTAGATGTAGTTGCGGCCGCCGTTGGTCAGCCACTGGAAGTTCATCGAGTAGCTCAGCACGATGGCGTCCAGGTCGCGCTTCTTGAGCAGCTCGCGCCTGCAGAATAGCTCGCGGGTTAGGTATACAATAATGCTGCGACCAAGCGTGTCGTCCGTCCACTCACAGCAGCACGAGCTTGGCGTGGAAGTCGGTCTTGCGCTTGGCAAAGTCGTGCTCGAAGGCGTCGTGGTACTTTTCCGAGTTCATCGCGGGCTCTGGGCTCTGGGCTCTGAACTGGAGCTGGCTGGCTGGGGCTTGGCTTGGCTTGACTTGGCTTGGCTTGTGCGCTTGGCTGCGGATTGCCGAATGCGCCGCTGGATCCAAGCGGACCGCGGGGGTTTCGCCCTCCCCCTCCATTGCAAGCAAAGCAGCAGTGTCGAGGCCAAAAGTTCCAGGATCTCCCACTTCGGCCCACCTGGAGTGACAACATAGAGTTTTACTGTGGCTTGATCCAGTTCTAGGATCCAGGTTCCAGTCACGGCCAATCCCACTTGTCACTTCTTCAACTACGTCAGAGTGATGACAACCTTTGCGTGCGATAAAGTTGAAGTTTGCTACTTGTATGGAATCATCTTGAAAGGGACCCTCGCAGTATCGATACAGTGAACAACTGGGCAAAGCGGTTGAAGTGCTGCTTCGCGCCGAAGACACGTCGACAACTTCAGCCTTGCGTGGTCCCGCGTGTCTGCGGCGCAACTTCAGGACGCGCCGATTGCTGATTGACCCCTCAAGCGAAAGGATCAAGTGGAGTTGGCGCAGTCCCACTCACTCAGGGCTGCCATCTATCCGAGACGGCTCATTGACGCGACCGAGACCAGCGACACGACATCGATCACTGCGTTCTGCGTCGCTGCCGACGCTGATGGTAGCAAGGACGTCTCTCTGAATGCACGAGCCATGCAGTGCCAGGCATGCCCCCTTGAAGCGAGCAGCGACGCGACTCCAAGCAGCACCGTGACAGGCTCCCAATCAGTCCGAGTCTTCAACTTCCGAGCAAGCCTTTTCAGGTTCGAAGTTCCAACAGCACAAACCTGAGCGAGTTGAAGACCGAGCAGTTGATGGAATGAAGAATGCAGCAATGTTCAATGGCGCGGCTGGACAGCCATGGACACAGCATGGCCAAAGCGAAATGACACCCACAACCGTCCGACCGTCCGCCTCAAGGTCTGCAGTAGAGGACAGCTCAATGCGAGCACCTCGCCAAAATTGGTGCGAATCCAAGCAACAAGAACTACGCAGCCATTCGCTGAGCCAGAGGGGTCAATCAAAGCACTCTTGATGGCCCAGCTATCGCTCCAGAGCCCGCATCGCTAGCGACCTCAACGCAAACATACCCGGGGTGAGCCATCACCACTCACCGCTGAAATCCAGATCTTCTGTGTGCATAGCCCGTCCTCTTGCGGATTATTGCCCACGGCTCACCGTCATCTGCGGCTGAGCCTGGCCGAGGCTGGGGCTGGGAGCGTTCGGCCACTGCGCTGCTGGCGATGGCGACGCTGGTGCTGCGCAACGGCGCGCGGCTGCTGCTGGCGTCGACGGCAGCGGCGGCGGGCGGCGTGGCGGCGGTGGCGCACTCGGACGAGGGGTTCCACCGCTCGCTGTACTTCTGGCGCAAGGCCTTCCCCATCTACGCGCACTACCGCGCGGCGCAGCTGCTCATGGAGCGCCGCGGGCTCTCGGCGGCCGAGCAGGACGCGCAGTACGCGGCGCTGCACGAGCGCTACGCGCCGCAGGTCTTCGCCATCGTGCTCGAGCTCAAGGGCTTCTACGTCAAGCTCGCGCAGGTCGGCTCCACGCGCCCGGACGTGCTGGCCGAGCCCTACCTCTCGCGCGCCGCCCAGCTGCAGGACGACGCGCCCGCCAAGCCGCTCGACGAGGTGCTCGCCATCATCGAACGCTCCTACGGCCGCCCCGCCAGCGACATCTTCGAGAACATCGACCCCAAGCCGCTCGGCGCCGCGTCCATCGGGCAGGCCCACCGCGCGACGCTCAAAGGCTCCGGCCAGGAGGTCGCCGTCAAGGTGCAGCACCCAGACGCAGAGACCTTCTTCCGGTGGGACATCAAGACCATCCAGGACTTCTGCCGCTTCTTCCAGCCAGAGCACCTGCCGTACCTCTACGAGGTCGAGAAGCAGTTCATGACCGAGTTCGACTACCTGGAGGAGGGCCGCAACCTCGAGCTCATCCGCGCCAACCTCGCCAAGAGCCCCTACGCAGGCAAGGTCGCGGTCCCCGAGCCCAGGCTCGACCTGTGCACCAAGGAAGTGCTCGTCATGGAGTTTCTGCGCGGCCGCAAGCTGCTCGACGGCATCCAGGACCATTTCGAAGCCATCGCGGCGGACCGAGGCGTGACCGTCGACCAGCTCAAGGCCGAACAAAAGCGCATCGACGAGGAGCGGGAGCGCCTAGGACTCGACATTGAGTCGGGCCCTGGCGCAATCCAGCTACAGCTGTACGCAGTCAATCTGGCGGCCAAGCGCGCTGCCAAGCAGGTTGCCCGATGGGCGTACGACTACTCGTTGGGCTGGTTCGCGCCCAAGCAGTGGCCAAAGGAGCATCAGCACCAGTTGCTGAATATCCCGGCGATCCTGCAGCTCATTATGGACGTGCACGGGCATGAGATCTTCGTCGACGGGTCGTTCAACGGCGACCCGCACCCGGGGAACATCCTCCTGCTGGATGACGGCCGCCTGGGCCTCATCGACTACGGCCAAGTGAAGCACATCACTCGCGAGCATCGCTTAAACCTGGCCAAGCTCATTGTGGCACTGGCCGAGGGGACGCGTGACGACGTCATCCGAGTGCTGACTCAAGACATGGGCGTGCGCACGGAGAACATGAACCCCTACTACCTCGAGAAGCAGGCGCGTCTCATGATTGACAACGACGACCGCGTTGTGACGGAGGGTATGATGGCACAGCTTTTTGTGGAGTACCTGCAAACGTACGTAGAAAGCGAACTTGTGGCACACGGTGTCTGTGACTAACGAAATTGGTCTGTTGATGTCAGCATTGACCGGATCACGTACATGCCAGACGACTACGTGATGGCTTTCCGCACGTCGCTCATGCTACGCGGGTTCAGCTACCTGCTGCACTACAAGTTTTCGCATGCAAAGAGCTGGAACCACATTGCCAAGAAGGTACTGGAGGATGAGGGTGCGCTGTGAGTTTAGATAGTGAAGTCACGCTGTGCGGTGCCGGGGAATTTTGTCGAACTAAATCCTTCATAGATCAACTGCACGCCATCCTGCCGATTTTTTCGCTGGTCAAATGACCATCACATATCAGCTGAGCGCTTGTGAACGACATATATTTTTTCTGGCATTCCTGATGAGCCCAGCTCACAACCGCTGATGATCCGAGTTGCAGCACATGAGCGCGACCTCACTATCGATTCGCCATGGGCGGGCGTATTAGCACGCTTCTTGCCGTCAGCAAGTCGGAGGAGGGCGGCGAGATTGGCGTCAAGTACTTGCAATGCCTGCGCATGAGCAAAGGTGCCGAGATCGCGCGTGCCCGACCCTTTCGCTCCGTGGCGACGTCTTTGCTGGAGCTCAACAAGGAGATGGAAGCATGTCTAATCGAGCTGGGAGCCGAGTGTCCAATCAGCTACAGCCCCGAGAAGGGGTTGGCAAGAGCGTTGGCAAAGCTGGAGTTCATGATGAGAGCTACCAACCGAGAGCTACAGCTGAAGCACGAAGACGGCAGAGATTTGGTGACATTGCTTGCGATTGCAAGAGCTGGCGAGCACATCTCGTTGAAAGATCCGCGATTGGGCGTGGCCGATCTGGTCATGTGTGCTCTGGATGACGAATTTGACAGTGAGCTGGCAAGATTAGAAGAGAAGTCGGATGCACGCGTCGAAGCTCTGTTGACTCGCCACTTGCGGGCTGTGATGGCTTCGGACGACTCGTCGGCACTGCCACCGCCATCGTGCCACATCATCAACTCATTGCTTCGTGGATGCAACATCGCCCTGAAATCGCGTTCCTTCGAGAGTATTGGTGCCGATTGCTCGGTTTCTGATCGGAAGACGGTAGATTTGCGCGTGACCGGCCGTTTTCCACTAATGGTGGCAGATCTATCGCAGTTTGCTCGTATCATCGCGCAAGTTCTGCTTCACAGACATCCGCTACTTTATCAAGTTGCTACTTCATCTGGCGAAGGCTTGGTGCATCTGCTGCGACGAGTAGTTTTGGACGTGTGCTTCGACTTCTTTCGCAGAGACTTGTATTGGTATTCGGCCCAAATGTTTCTGCAAGAAGATGCTTCAGTGAAACGTTGTTTTCGCCTTCTGCATCCGTCAAACTTTGGCGTCAGATCCGTGTTGAGGCTGGACGGAACGCTTCCAGCCGGGTGCGAGGCAATTGAACCAAGAAAGGAGTTGAAAACTCTGGATGCATATGGAGATGCTGAGGAAGCTGTCTTTACCAGTGGAGCAGAGCAGGTTGATGAAGTTCTTCAGCGACAAAAGCAGCGTCACGCAGCTCTAGCGTCGTACGAAGACGCCCTGTACCTGCTCAGCAGCTTGTACACGAGCTGCCGCACTCCGTCCGAGAAGCTTCAGCGGTTGGTGGGCGTGTGCCGCCGAATCCGCCAGGCCCCCGTCAAGTACTACGCCCAACGGAGGAGAGCTCACAAAAAGAGCTGTGAAGTCCTGGACTGTAGCGGAGTCAAGTGGCCAACGCCGCAGGATCTGGTCGTGTAAGTGTTCGTAGCTGTCGGGCTGGCTCTGGAGTCGCAACTAACTTGGAGCTGGCGTGACGTTGCAGCTCACCGTCGGATCTCCACGCCGTCCTGGCGCTGCTGCTGACTGAGGCGAGTCGGTGGCTCGATGTGTTGCCTGAGCTCGCTCTTCTGGGCTGCCTGCTGCCAGTCCTCGCATCCTGCGACGGGGGCGGAGAGGAGCGAGCCGCCGTCTCCTCGCTCGCGTCTGCCGCGGCGCTCCTGGGGAGGGCCTCGAGTCGAGAAACAGCAGTCGAGTCCGTGGGTCATGGCGGATAGTTGGGTAAGTTCGTTCGTCTAGACCCTGCCACTCCAGTCTCCAAGTCAACCCACATAGCGACGTCCCTCTCCGTGAAGCCTCCTCGCCATGGCGCTCTCCCTGGCGACCGAGCGCCGCGCAGCCGCTCTGCTGCGTGAGGCGGTGGCCTCCCCACCCCCAGCGGACGCCTCGTCACCTGCAGCGGAGGCCGAGGACGCGCAGTTCCTGACGCGCAAGGCGGCGGTGGCGGCGCTACGGCGCGCGCGGCAGTCGGACGTGAACTCGCGGTTCTCGGCGCTCGTCCCAGAGCTAGAGACGCGGCTGGGCGCCGCGGAGCAAGGCGGCGACGCGGCGGCGGCGGTAGACGAGATCGGGACGGACGAGCCGCCGCAGTCGAGCGCGCAGATGCTGGCGAAGCTGCGGTTCGTGGCGGAGGCAGGGGAAGCAGAGCTACGGAGGAGCTGCGAGGACAGCGAGGAGCAGGAGGGCGACCGGGACTGGGCCAGGCTGCTCTCCATCGTCTACGGCCCCGGCGGCGACGGCGAACCGGAGAAGCTCCAGCTGTGGGAACGCGACGCGGAGGCCAGGAAGCTGGACGAGCAGTTGGACGCCAGGCTAGCTAGCGGAGAAGGTCTCCAGGTGGAGACGGCGGTCTCGCGCCACCTGCTCGCGGTCGTCAAGGCGACGCGACATTCCCAACACTCGCTCAATCAGCTGCTGCGCGAGTTCAGCGCCGTGTTGTCGGCGTGCTACGAACCTTTCGAGTCGACGAACGGACCGCGATCGCCCGAGCTCAGAGCCTCGTGGTCGGTGAGAGCGGCGTGTGCGCTGCCGCTGATTGCTGCAGACGTTGCACAGTTTGCTGGACTAGTTGCACAAGTTCTTCTCCACAAGCACCCTTTGCTTCGTGACATTCAGACCAACCCAGGGGAGGAAGGGCTGCTGCCTGTTGTTCGGCGCGTCGTACTCGACATCTGCTTTGACGAGCTTTATCCTGTGCTCCACGGGACGTTTGCATCAGCGTTCCGGCGTGAAGACACGTTTGTGAGCGACTTGGCGTACTGGTCACGTGCTCGACCACCTTCGTTTTTCAATGTTCGACCAGAGCTCCGGCTTGATGGTGTTGAGCTCACGAGTGGAACTGACAATACCCAGCAGCGTGCCGAGGGAGTGCACGAAGGCACAAACGGCGAAGAAGGTACCGTCAACCAATTTGAGAGAGAGCGAGAGGAATGGCGGCGAGAG